>CM068384.1:74440317-74473799 GCA_034770075.1 Aralia elata
TGAAAATTTTTAATTTTTTTTCGACAATTAGGTTTCTTGGAAAACTTTGATGTTTTCTTGTTTTTCTATGCACAATACTTATAACAAGCATATATACTCCTTCATAACCTTCCTTATATCATAGGATCTACCATGATCCACCATACAAAAATCATGCACAAAAATAAACTAAACTTTAGTGAATAAAGCTTGGGTGGTAGAGAACTTTTAAACCTATAGTGTTCTTCCTCTTGATAGATGATTGGTTGTGGACCTTGCTAGCCCTTTTTCTTCTTGCCTTTATATAGTCGTGGGTCTCACCTCCTTTCTTTTCAACTCAAGCTACTAACTCTCTCTAACTTGGGTAACGTATTGAAAATGAAATAAAAGTGCATGACTTCTCATTCTTCCTTTATTTATAGGCCTTATCCTAACCTTACTTATTTTTTTCTTAAATCATCCAACATACTTGCTAAATATATTTAAGGGTTTAAATCATGAGTTTACTGGCACCAACAATTGTCAACCAAATGATAGCTTTTATAAGCTTTGCTTGAAGGAATGAACAAAAGAAAATTTGCAAGTAAGTATTTGGTCACATTTTTTTTCCTAGGTGGGGCCCACTTTTTGACTTCACATTTTCCCCATGTGGGGCCCATCAAGTGTTGAATACCTTCTTCAAGTGGGGCCCACAATGGCTACATTTTTCTTCCTTCCCATTTTGATTTTTATTTTTTCTCTTTTCCTCCTTTTCTTCTTTTTCCTCCTTTTCCTTCATGTTTCATGGGCAAGGGCCCCACCCTCCTTGGACTGCCTCTCACTTTTCGTGTGCTGGGATTTCCAACTGATGTCAAGCCATGTGGGCCCCGTGTTTATTATCTCGTTTTGTGTGCTTAATCCCGTCTTTGACTTTTTGACCCGAAAACATGTGGGCCCCGTTGTTTATTATCTCGTTTTGCGTGCTTTATCCCATCTTTGACTTTTTTGACCCGAAAAATTAAATTTTCATGTTTATAGTCGATTCCTACTAAAGTCGATGCTCCCAACATCATAGGTATTATTTGTTTCTTCAAATTCATCTACGAATTTCGAGTTTTGACTTTTTTCCGTAAAAGTCAACTGTTTGACTTTAACCAAAAAAGTCAAAATCGGAAATATTTTGTGTTTATAGGTCTATTTTTACTAATTTTCGGACGTTCCGGACTCAATTATCCTAGTTCGCCTCTCAAGATTCCACTCATATATCCGAATTTGACTTTTCTTTCGTAAAAGTCAACTGTTAATTTTGTCCATAAAAGTTAACCCCGACTCATTTTATGTTTACAGTCTTTTCTTACTAAACTCGACGTTCCGGATCTTAACCGAGTAGTCAGCGTTTTAAAATTCTATTCCGAACTCAAATTGTGAGTTTTGAAACTATATAGTTCTCTTATTGACATTTTCTTGACCATTACTCTTTTAAATTGCAAGGGTTATACTTGCACATATATATACACCGCATCATTTACACTGGAAAGTTTCCAAAGGAAATTCACTTTTCTTAACACATCCCTGACATGTTCTTCTAATTAGTCATTATATATCCTTTCCCTCTTCTTAATGATTCCTTCCCCGGAACTCCACAATTACGTTAACATTTTAGTTCGGTTGACTACTAACTCTTGCATAATCTCTTTTCAGTCGAATAACTTTATCGAATTACCGTACTACCTCTTTCATTTACTCTTTCCTATCAATTTCAAGGATGGTAATCTATTCTTAGTCCAAGTCTTATCTGGACTTGCTTCGGGGCTCATACCTGCTTATATTCAGGTATTAAAACACTTCATTATCATATCTCTTATACTCGTACGTAAACTTTATTTTATAATACTCTTTCATACCTTTCGTCTCTTTATCTCATCATTTCTTACAATTATCTCTTTACTTCTTTTTTCATTCATAATATGTCTACCCATTATTGAATAATTGAAAAATTCCTTTAAGCATTAGATTATAACATCCTTCTTTGTTTTAAGACTTCATATACCACAATCTTTTCACTTTCTTTCTTCATTTTCTCATTTCGACTCTTCAACATTTCTATCCTCTGCGTTTAATGACTGATCTTCAAATCTTCTCTTCATAACCTCCTTAGAGCCTTTTGATTAAAAGTCTCTCGACCATATATGTTCTTCCCAACACATAGATTAGATTAAAATATTTAATTATTCCTCATTTCTTACATCTAGGTTTTTAAACTCTAAACCTTTATTTTCTTATTCAAGACCTTATTAATAAGTCATAAAAATATCCAGGATATCACATCATTTAAGTCAACATATAGGGTATCGTCTCCTAGTGGTCGAGTCAAAAATATAATATAGGGTTTCATCTCCTAAAACCAATAACAAAATATATCTAGAGTTTCTATTGTAGGATCGTCCAAAGTTTTGATGGGTGCATTATTTTTAAAAACCAACTTTTGAGCCTCTTTGAACCTATGCACGGAATGGATTTGATTCGATTTGAAGAAAAGTTTGTTTTAGTTTTGTTTTGACAAGAAATTTAAGGTGTCGCTTAAGGAAAATGTTATTTTTAAACTCTTCATCCAAATATAGGAATCAATGGCTCTCCCATTACTTATTTATTTTATCTTAGAATTAATCGGAATAACCTTGTTTAACTCAATTTTTAAAAGATCTGTATAATTTCGTTTGAAAATCTTTTTTCGTATGTCTAAAGGTTAAAATCAAGCATCGAAAAATAGGGTTGGAGCTACCCATAGGGCATGTAAGCCATCTAAATAACTCTAAGGCACCTTGAAAATAATAAAATTCACTATCAAAGGGGCCCTTAAAAAATCCACTAAGTTACAGACTTAAAACGGGTCTTTGAAAAATACTAAAGGAAGTTGAAAAATTAACAATAAATTATTTTTGTGTGTGTAATATATGTATATGGGTGGCCAAAAAAGAAAAAATAATAAATTGGTTAAGGGAGGCTTAATGAGGGAATTAGGCTTTCAACGGAATAAAAAACGATTTAAAAAAAACCGTAAAGTCGGGATATATACCGAGATAATTTCCTGACCGATTGGAATATGTTTCATATGTGATGTGTTTGGTTGTCAATTGTATATTTTTAATGATAATATTATATGTATAAAAGTAAAGGAACGATTATATGTTTGGAATTAAGTCGGAAACGGATTATTTAACTAAGTTAGGTTACAAATAACTACTGGAACGATAATTATTAAAAGGGTAACGATTTGGAACGTAAATTAAGCGAAATCCTTATGGATGTTGTAGGTAAATATTCGGAAGGGTTTAATAATACCGTAACTAAGGACGTATTACATACGACCAGGTAAGGTTTCTAAACTTACTCATAACTTGCGTATTTGTACAAAATATTCAAGTTATGCTAGTTATTAATCGATTATGGATACTAGCGTTTGCCCCTTATGTGCGTTTGAAAGTATTCTGTTCTATTATATGAACTGTTATGATTTATGAAAGTTCTGTTATTCCATGAACTATAGTGGTAACAAGTCTATTGAGATGAGTAGGTTTTATACCTATTATTTGAGTACTTTTTAGGCTTAATAATTTTGTGTCATTTTTAAGTATTTTATAGGGAGTTTTTTATTTAATTTATTGTGTTTTATTTATTTTGTAGGAATAAAGGAGGTTAAGTGGGCCAAAATCGTGAATATTTGAAAGTAATTAGGCGAGGCGGGGAAGCAAGACAAGAAAAACGGACAGAGATTAGGGGCCTTGCGACGTTCACTATTGTGGGAGTCGCGGCGCGTAGCATAAGCCGTGACATTCCCCTATTGGGGGCCGTGGTGCCTGGAACGTTTTTTATTCTCTGCACGTGTGGCGCGTGCGTGCCGGCGGGAATTAGGGTTTTCTTTAGCATTTTAAATATGAAACGACGCAGAAAGAGAGAAAATATAATTTGACGTGGGGGATACAACTTATGAAAAAAAGAAGAAGACACTTCTCAATCAATTCCATCAAAACGAAGGGAAAAGAGGATTGAAGATCAAGATCTGAAGAACTATAGTGGGGGCTGTCTATCCAGATTCTTTTCTTTTATTCTTTCTTTTAAACTTCGTGTGTTTATAATGATTTATTTAATTGATGAGAATAATTGTTCGTTTCTTTATTCATGAACTAAATTCTATTTTCAAAGATTGTAATGGGAACCCGATGATTGGGTTTTTATTAATCCATTGACTATTTAACCTTTATATCAGATGTTTAGCAAGATTGTTTTATTAATATTTTGGTTTTCATTCAATAGTTGTTTGGCCCAGCAATGTAATCTGTTGATCTAGATGAGATGGAAACGTTGATTCTAGACTAGAATGTGGAATATAATACATGTGTTGGATTAATTCATTGTTAAGAATTTATTATTCAATTTTGCATAAGAGGATAGAAATATACCCTAAGTGTTCGCATGAACTTGTTAAGAAAGAATTGGTATCTATTGGCATCATTGTTGATTATTCACATAGAAAATATAGTATTCTAGTTAAGACTGATGACACTTATCTAATCTTAGAAATAAGTTAGATAAATAACTTATGTAATTTTTGGTGTTTAACAATCTGCAAAAACATTTGCTTGGTTAAATAAGGGAAGTGGAAGAATAGGATAACACAGCGGGGGAAATTTGTAATCTTGATAATTTCATTTCTGAAATATTATTTATACTTATTTCTCTTATTAGTTTAAACTATTAGTGATTACGAAAACACTTATCTCTTGTTTAAAATAGAGTTTGATTAATTTAAGGTTTAGTTATTAGGAATATTAATTGGTTTATTAGATTATTTCCTCATGGGATCGACAAACAATCTACTTACACTTTATTACTTGATTGACCGTGTAGTACTTGAAACCTAAATTGCGGAGTATAGAGTTCTAGCCCATCAAGTTATTTGTGCGCTGTTGCCAAACGCGAAATAATTCTAGTAATTAATTTTCTTATTTCCAATAACCAGTTACAATTAATCTGTTCTAATTTTAAACACAAATTTTTATATTCTTTTGCAGGCAATCTCGATATTGAATTCATAATGCTAAGACTTAGAGAATATGGCTGCAGAAGAAACAGGAAAACATTGTAGGAGTTATGTTTACACCGTTGGTATAATGGATGTTCAATCCAGTATTTGAAAGACCTGCAATACAAGCTAGTAGTTTTTGGAAATTCAAACCAAGCATGATACAGATGATTTAGAGTTCGGCACAAACGTATTTGGAGGTTACCCTAATGATGATCCGAATGAGCATTTTGATTAATTTTCCTTTCAAATCTGTGATACATGTAAGTATGAAGGAGTTTCTGAGGGATGCACTTAGATTGCGGAATAACCCCCCTTTTCCCTTTCAACACTACGTGGTAAGGCGAAATAGTTGGTTACAATTCGCTACCAGCAGGCCTCCATAGCTACATGGAGTGATCTGGTACAAAAATTTGTTGGCTAAAGTTTTTTTTTTCGCAAGCTAAAATCCCAAAGATTTTTTTTTTGGAGGTCAAAAATCACATCATTTGCTCAAGAAGACTCAGAACCCTCTTGTATGAAGCTTGGGGAGAGGTTTAAGGAATTACTCAAGAAATGTCTACATCATGTGCATTCCTTATGTGGTTCGCAGATTTAGACATTTTACAAGGGTTTGAATGTTTACATAATGCGATCTAATATCGATGGTAGCCGCATGTGGGGTCTTTAATAGAGAAGAAATTGTGATGAAGCATATTGAATTAGTTGGAAGATCATGGCAAAACAATTAATTATCAATGGTCCTGCATCCAAAGAAATGACAGAGAATTGGAAACTGTGTGTAGTAAATCAGAAAGATGAAATCTCGGTACTGGTAGAGCAAGTTGGCGGCTTTTAGTAAGGAAATTGGATTCTGGTGGACATCAATCTATGAAGAGGAATAAGGTTGGGTATGTGATATTTGAGCAGGAAAATCACTCAAGGAATCAATGCGCAATTACAGGTCGAGTCCGGTGCAGTTTGTTGAAGGATCCAATTATCAAAAGTAATCAAAATCTCAATGTACGAGGGATCATATTCAGAAGATGAAGCAAAGATCATGAGCAACAGGCTTCTCAACAAGAACATACAAAGTAATGATGGAGGAGTTGTTATCGAAAATATCCAGGCAAAAAATAATGCCAAGAATGGCTAAAATGGATCAATTATTTGAACATTTTGCTAATCAACAACAATAGCCCAAAATTCAGAAAATTTTCAAGTAATGCAATGAAAGGAAGTGCACAACCATGATGGAAACAATTGTAATTGGTTATTTATTACGAATGTGGTAAAGAAGTTACGGAGGAACAAATAGCTAGAATGTAAATTGATGATGTATGCGTATGGATGAAGACTTAGCAGTGGGTGAAGTCAATGAGGAAGAGACAGCAAGAAAAGAAGAAAACTAATCCAAAGTCAAAGAAAGAATTAGAAAAAAACAGATGCAAAAAGTTACTCCAATTCCTTTTCCACAGAGATTGCAAAAGCAAAAAAGTGGATAATCAGTTTGCAAAGTTTCTTGAGGTAATTTTAAAAAAGCTCCACCCACATCAACATAAACCACTTTGCAGAAGCTTTGGAGCAAATGCCAGCTACGCAAAATTCATGAAAGGACATTTTGTCCAAAGAAAAGGAGATTAGTGTGATTTTGAAATTATGGCATTGGACTGAAGAATGTGGTGCAATTATTACAGAAAAAAGTTATCCACCAAAGCTGAAGGAATCGGGGAGATTTTTCATTATCCCGTTGTACGATCGGTAATCAAATTTTGCAGGGGAGGAGCATTATGTGATTTGGGAGCTAGCATCAATTTTGATGCCACCTTTCTGTTTACACTCAATTTAGGACTAAAAGGGCACCAAGGGCCGACAAATATTAACCTTCAACAGGTTGCCAGATAGATCTGGTGCCATATTCCCAAGAGGTATTGTTGAAAGATATTTTTAGTGAAGCTGATAAGTTTCATCTTTCCTGGCAGATTATTATTAAATTCTGGGATTTTTCGAGGAAGACAAGGAAATGTTGATTATACTCGGAAGGCCCTTTCTCCTTTAGCTACGAGACGAACATTAAATTGATGTGCAAGAAAGGTGAGTTTGACCATACCCCGCGTGGTTCAAGAATCAAAGGGTTACATTTAGTGGTTTTAAAAGTCTTATGAAAGATTTATAAAAGAAAAAGGAAGAAATTGTGCGTTTTTGGAAGGGTTTATCTAATTATAGAAGCAGTGAATGGAGGTATTTCTTAGAAACATATCTTCCCATGGACTCACTGATGAATCAGCATTGGTAAGCCCGACAGCTTCAGAATCTTGGGAAGGTCTCAAGAATACTTGGAGATAATTAGATACAGCTCCAAGAGTTTATTAGTTACATTCAACAGTATTAAAGCTTTGATAAATTCAAGAGAGAACTCTTCAAATCACGTGCAAAACCATCTTTGGAGGGAACACACCTAAATTGGAATTAAAGGCTTTGACCTAAGCATTTAATGTATGTGTATTTAGGGGGAATTTCCTTAGCCAACCTCATACCTGTTTATTCATATCTTGCTTTTCACTTAATCAATTTATAAGGAAGAAAAGCTTTTGCGTAGTATTTGCTGCGATATTCAAAGTCAGGCAAAACTGGGTTGGACATTAGCAGGATATCAAGGGAATCAACCCCTCATTTTGTATGCACAAAATTTTTAATGGAGGATGAAGCGAAGCGCCAGTTATCGAGCAATAAACGTCGACTTGAATCCTATTATGTAAGGACGATTGGGAGTGAAAAAGGAGATCATTAAATGGTTAGACGCTGGCATTATTTAATCCAATATCTATTAGTTCATGGGTAAGTCCAGTTCATTGTGTACTAAAGAAAGGAGGGATGACAGTAGTCACAAATCGAGAACAATGAACTCATTCCTACAAGAAACAGTGACCAGGTGGCGAGTTTGCATTGATTATAGAAGGTTGAACAAGGCAACTCGGCAAAGATCATTTTCCCTTACCGTTCATTGATCAAATGTTAGATAGATTGGTTGGACACCAATTCTATTGCCTTCTAGATGGATATTCAGGATATAACCAAATTGTTATTGCTCTAGAAGATCAAGAGAAGATCCCTTTTACATGCCCATATGGAACTTTTGCGTTCAGAAGGATGTCTTTTGGTCTCTGCAATGCACCAGCCACGTTTCAAAGATGTATGACAACTATTTTTTCTGGCTTAGTCGAACGAAACTTAGAGGTGCTCATGGATGACTTATCTGTTTTTGGAGATAGTTTTGATCTTTGCCTAGATAATTTGACATTGGCTTTAAAGCGATGTGTGGAGACGAATTTGGTGCTCAATTGGGAGAAATACCATTTCATGGTGAAAGAAGGAATAATTTTGGGGCACAAAGTTTCAGCTAAAGTACTTGAGGTAGACAGGGCAAAGATTGAGACTATAGAGAACCTCCCACCACCAACATCTGTTAAGGGAATTAGAAGCTTTCTTGGGCATGCAGGATTTTATCAGCGCTTTATCAAAGATTTCTCCAAAATTTCTAAACCACTGTGTAGTTTGTTAGAGAAAGATGTTCCTTTTGTCTTTGATAAAGACTGTCTTGAAGCATTCGAGTTGTTAAAGTAGAAGTTAATTTCCACCCTAGTGGTTGTTGCACCGGATTGGACTAAACCGTTTGAATTAATGTGTGACGCCAGTGACTACGCAATTGGCGCAGTATTGGGACAAAGAAAAGAGAAGGTGTTTCAGGTCCATCTACTATGCAAGTAAAAACTTTGACAGGCGCACAATTAAATTATACGACCACGAAAAAGGAGCTATTGGCAATTGTGTATGCATTCCGATAAGTTCAGAGCTCACATAGTGGGAACAAAAGTAATTGTATTCACTGATCATGCAACTATTAAATATTTGATCGCAAAGAAAGATGCCAAACCACGGTTGATAAGGTGGGTTCTCTTGCTTCAAGAGTTCAATCTAGAGATTCGAGATAGAAAAGGTATAGAAAATCAAGTTGCAGATCATCTTTCTAGACTTGAACATCCGGAGTCTCAAGGTGGGGGAAGATACTAAAGATTAACGAGTCATTTCCTGATGAACAATTGTTTGCAGTAACAAATGAAATACCATGGTATGCAGACTATGTTAATTACATCGTTAGCCATGTGCTTCCCCCAAATTTGAGTTATCAGCAGCGCAAAAAGTTTTTACATGATATAAAAAACTATGTATGGGATTGAACCCTACCTATTTAAAGAATGCCCAGATCAAATGTTTGAGAAGGTGTATTCCACGAGAAAAAACTGAAGACATTTTACAACAAGTGCCACTCGTCAGTTTATGGAGGGCACTATGGGGATAAACGAAACTGCTGCAAAGATACTTCAATCAGGCTTTTTACTAGCCCACTCTTTTCAAGGATGCACATAATTTTGTGGCAAGGCGTGACAGTTGCCAACGTGCTGGAAATATTTCTAAGCGCCACGAAATGCCAATGAACACCATACTCGAGGTAGAAGTATTTGATGTGTGGGGAATTGATTTTATGGGTCCGTTTCCAGTATCTTTGAACAAGCAATACATATTATTAGTTGTGGATTATGTGTCCAAATGGGTTGAAGCTACTGCGTTGCCAACAAATGATGCAAAGGTTATGTTGAACTTCCTCCGAAAAAATATCTTTACAAGATTTGGTACACCACGGACAATTATCAGTGACGAAGGTACACATTTCTGTAATAAACCGTTTACCGCTCTTCTTGCTCGGTATGGGGTATCTCACAAAGTGGGTACGGCTTATCATCCACAAACGAACGGGCAAGCTGAGATTTCAAACAGAGATGTAAAAAGGATCTTAGAAAAGATTGTTAATCCAAACAGGAAAGATTGGTCTTTGAAACTTGATGATGCTTTATGGGTATACAGGACAGCATATAGAACTCCAATTAGGATGTCACCGTACCGACTGGTATTCAGAAAGGCATGCCACTTACCGGTGGAGTTAGAGCATAAAGCATATTGGGCCATTAAAAAATTAAATTTTGAATTACATGCAGAAGGAGAAAAGATATTGTTACAGCTAAATGAGATGGATGAATTTCGTTTGCATGCTTACGAGAATGCAAAGCTTTATAAAGAAAAGATCAAACGTTGGCATGACAAGAAAATAATTGAAAGGAAGTTCGAGTCAGGGCAAGCAGTTCTCTTATTCAATTCACGGCTTAGATTGTTTCTAGGAAAGCTGAAATCAAGATGGTCGGGACCATTTATCATCTAGAAAGTATTTCCACATGGAGCGGTAGAAGTCGCACCACTCCAATCTGATAGATCATTTATGGTTAACGGTCAACGCCTCAAACACTATTACGGAGGAGATTTCTATAGGCAAAGGATCTCCATTTCATTATCTGACCCAGTTTAATAAAGGGAAGTAGTCGAGCTGAGACTATAAATTAAGCGCTAATTGGGAGGCAACCCAAAAATTTTGATTTTATAATAATTTATTCTTTTATTAGTTTAAAATATATATATATATATATAATCATATTTTAGTTTAAGTAGTTTTTCATAATTTTGTAGGATTCTAACCCTAAGCAATGGAAGAAGGAGGAGAAACAAAGGAGGAGGAACAGAGCAGCTGGACAGAGAACGCGCGTCGCGACTTCCATAACTGTGCGCCGCGACTCTTACATTAAGCGTCGCGGCACCTGAGCGAAATCCAGGGCGAGATTCGTTTTCTTATTTGGAAAGGAAATCAAGCATAGTTTAATTCAATTATGATTCTATTTTCTTCTTTCCTTTTACAAGTCAATTTCTAATTTTTAAGTTCAGCTATAACTTCAGGGTCAAATACAATTGCACCATCAGATCTCCATAGCACCCTATTGCAAGAAGAAATAGACTTGTGAAGCAAAGTCTTCAGTTCCAGCTACATTCACAATGGCAGGGAAACGTCAAAGGGATGACAATGGCAGTTATTCTCCCGTCCAGGTTTACATTGGTGATGAGTATAATACAGAGAAGTTTGTCAGTCGGGAAGCGTCAATTTTTTATGAATTATCATTGGCACACGCGAAAGGAATCCCCGAATGTGGTTTTTATCTGGACGAACATGTTGATAGCAGCGTTTTTGCGCTGATCAAGGCTAATAAATGGGAAGCCTTAACTGAGCAACCTGGTGCCCCAGTTTTGGATTTTGTCAGGGAGTTCTACGCTAACGCAATTGAAGCAGAGGCAAACATAGTGCAAGTGCATGGTAGTGTGGTTCTCGCCATCCATAATTAATTCATATTTTCGTTTAACAGATTTGACTGGGGAGGATCACGAGAAATATAGAGATGGTGGAAATCAATGGCACAAGGCATTGCAATGTTTATGTAGACCAGGTGCTGTTTGGGAAACAAATATGAGCAATGAGCTATATATTTCAACAACCGAATTGAGTCGATATGGCTTAGCTTGATTTTACTTCATTTGTGCTCGCTTGCTTCCATCCATAACACTCACAGAGTTAAATCATGATCAGGCGTCTCTATTGTACGTCATTGTCCAAGGAAAGCAAATAGATGTAGGACTCATAATCTACAATTCCATTCGCCAGGCTATAAAAGGAAATTTTGTGAATGGTATACCACATCCATCATTAATTCACGGGTTGTGTCTGGAAGCTGGCGTGCATGTAGAATTTGATGAAGAGCACCAATCGCCACAGACACCGATCACGATAGAAATGACGAAGAATTTTCGCATTTGGACTGGAGCAGATTCTCACCCTATAGGTGCTGGATTCATTACTAAGCAAGGAATGGGGTTGGAAATTGTCGACCTCGGCCGCTTTGATTGATCAGCTACTTACACGAGTTAGTGAGCTTGAGAAATTTCGGTTGGTAGCTCATCGCCACTTGCGGACGGTTGATAAATTAATGTATAAAATGGACGAGCAGCTGGACCAAACTAAGGAAATCAACATTGTTCTAACTCAACTGCTCGAAGAAGGAAGGCTCAATGATATTATGCATTCTCCACCTTTATCTCAGCAGAGCATTCATAATAATCTAGTGGTCGAGGACATCTCCTCCAATTCGCAATGACGAAGTCCAAGGAAGTCCTCGTGCTTTAATTCTTTCTATTTCTTACATTGAGGACAATGTTTATTTCAAGCTTGGGGTGTTGGTTTAGTTGTTATTTTTGTTACTCTATTTTAGTAGTTTAGTTGAATAAGTTCATTAGTAATTGAATTTTATTGTTTGATGGCCAGTGATAGTGTCTTGAATGTGATGCATGCAATTTGACTTATAATTCATTTTTGGTTGTATGCGAGTTGTAGTCTTTGCACAATGATGTGTGGATCCCATAAGTTGAATAGGTAGAAATTTGTGAAAGAATTTGTAAATTTGGAAGATACTTATGCAATCATGTGTCCATGGTAATCTTGTTGAGACTGGAGAATACTTGATTGAATGATTGGTTGAAACTAAGATGGAGCATGTCATAAGTTTGGGGGAGAAGCGAGATTAGTTTGGAGGTAAGATTATTTACTTATTGTTGAAGGAAATGTATGGTTGAGATGGAGTGTAAAACGCACTCAATCAGATATATGTAAAGATGAGAAGGAGTATAAAATGCACTCATCGGTATTAAAAAAAACCATATATTTGTGATTATTGAGTAGAATAAGCATAGAAAATAATCTTACCAAGCTTGATATTTTAAAGTTTCGCTGATTCACTAAACTTAGGTGTTACCCTGATTAGTGGAAATTGATGTGCCTAAAAGGATTTGAAAGAGGATCTAAGATTTCTATGGAATTTTGATTGCGTGAATTTTTCTAAATTCTATCTATTGTGAGCTTAGGGGTTTATGCGCATTTGTAAAGAGCGCAATTTGATGTATAACTATAAATTGGGTTAATTATTGGATTTGCATGCATTGAATTGAGTAGAATGAGATTGTTTTGAGGCCTAATGTCAAGTAACATTGTTTCATTACTGATGTTTCGTGATTTAGTTGTAGATTGTTTAAAATTTTTGCTTGAGGACAAGCAAATATTTAATTTTGGGGGTATTTGATGAGTAGATTTTATACCTATTATTTGAGTACTTTTAAGCTTAATAATTTTTTTTCTTTTTAAGTATTTTATGTTATTTTATAGAGTTTTTATTTAATTTATTGTGTTTTATTTATTTTGTAGGAATAAAGGAGTTAAGTGGCAAAATTGTGAATATTTGAAGCAATTGGCCGAGCAAGGAAACAAGAAAGAAAACGGACAGAGATTAGGGGTCGCGGCGTTCGCTATTGGAAGCCGCGGTGTGTATTATGGGCCGCGGCGTTCGCTATTGGGGGCTGCAGTGCCCGGAGCATTTTTCCGCGCTCGTGTGGCGCGTGCATGCGACGAAATTAGGGTTTTCTTTAGCTTTTAAATATGAAACGACGCAGAAGAGAGATAATATATGATGGAGGATACAACTTACGAAAAAAGAAGAAAACACTTCTCAATCAATTCCATCGAAACGAAGGGAAAAGAGGATTGAAGATCAAGATTTGAAGAACTATAGTGGGGGTTGTCTATCAGATTCTTTTCTTTATCTTTCTTTTAAACTCGTGTGTTTATAATGATTATTATTGATGAGATATTGTTCGTTTCTTTATTCATGAACTAAATTCCATTTCCAAGATTGCAATGGAACCCGATGATTGGTTTTTATTAATCCATTGACTATTTAACTTTTATCAGATGTTTGCAAGATTATTTATTATATTTTGGTTTTCATTCAATAGTTGTTTGGCCAGCAATTAATCTGTTGATTTAGATGAGATGGAAACGTTGATACTAGACTAGATGTGGAATATAATACATGTGTTGGATTATTTCATGTTAAGAATTATTATTCAATTTGCATAAGGGATAGAAATATACCCAAGTGTTGCATGAACTTGTTAAGAATTGGTATCTATTGCATCATTGTTGATTATTCATATAGAAATATAGTGTTCTAGTTAAGACTGATGACACTTATCTAATCTTGGAATAAGTTAGATAAAAAATACTTATGAATTCTTGGTTAACAATTTGCAACGTTTGCTTGGTTAAATAAGAAGTGGAAGAATAGGAAACATCATCGAGGGAAATTGTAATCTTGATAATTTCATTTCTAAAATATTATTCATACTTATTTCTCTTATTAGTTTAACTATTAGTGATTACAAAACACTTATCTCTTATTTAAATAGAGTTTGATTAATTTAAGGTTAGTTGTTGGGAATATTAATTGGTTTATTAGATTATTCCTCGTGGGATCGACAACTTTACTTACACTTTATTACTTGATTGACCGTGTATACTTGCACGTAAATTGCTAGTATAGATTTAGCCCATCATCTATGCCAGTTGTTTCGGCTGGATGATGAGTGTGTTTTATACACTCATTTTATATACTTTTGGCCTTCATAATGTAATACCCTGAATATTTATGAGAATTATAAATACGATCGTATATGGTTAGAGGTTAATTTAGTGACCTAAAACTAGGTATTGAGAAGTTTAAAACCTTAAACCCTAATGAAGTTTGAATTTTGTAACATATGTGCTTAATAAAGATTGAAATGATATTTCGAAGTAGGTGTTTTGTGATTTTATAGTGTAAACGATGAATTAGGTCAAATAAAAAAAATTATCAAGCTGCTTAGTCGTGCTTACATTGACAAAATGATTTGTCGTGCTTTCCACGATTTCACCAAGAAGCATCCCGACAAACTATTTTTGACAAGTTGTTGTGTCGTGCTTGGGAATGACAAAGTGATTTGTCGTGCTTACGGTGACAAGCTGCATTGTCGAGCTTGGAAGATATTTTCATTGAGGAGCTTAGATTGCAAGCTGCATTGTCGAGCTTGGAAGATATTTTCATTAAGGAGCTTAGAAGATAGGTTCAATTACAAGCTGCATTGTCGAGCTTGGAAGATATTTTCATTGAGGAGCTTAGATTGTAAGCTGCATTGTCGAGCTTGGAAGATATTTTCATTGAGGAGCTTAGAAAATAGGTTCAATTACAAGCTGTATTGTCGAGCTTGGAAGATATTTTCATTGAAGAGCTTAGATTGCAAGCTGCATTGTCGAGCTTGGAAGATATTTTCATTGAGGAGCTTAGAAGATAGGTTCAATTGCAAGCTATACTGTCAAGCTTGGAAGATATTTCATTGAGGAGCTTAGATTGCAAGTTGCATTGTCGAGCTTGGAAGATATTTTCATTGAGGAGCTTAGAAGATAAGTTCAATTGCAAGCTACACTGTCGAGCTTGGAAGATATTTTCATTGAGGAGCTTAGAAGAATATTCTAAGAATATGCTAGGTACTAAAGTGTAATAAGTCGAGCCCCTAACGTACAATTAGTGAAACTTAGTTTTCCTATAAATAGCAAGCTTAGTTCTTCATTATTTCCTACCATTTCAAGAGCAGTTCAAGAGCTAAACCACTCTATATTTATATTCTAAGAGATATTGTGAGATAAAAATTACTTTCTAAGCATCGAAGCGTTACGCGATTGGAAGTAAAGCTAGCAACTGTGATGTCCCCAAATTCTCTACACTCCCTGTAGCAGATATGGTGCTCACGTGAAACTATACAACTATAAATATTCAATAATATATGACTTCTATCTATCCAAGGTTCACATTATCCCATAACAGATGATAATTCTTGCCAAAACGTTATCTGTGTTTGGATACCCTCACTTGGATGTATAGATTCATATCTCATGAATACCTCTTTCATATCGATATTTCCTATCTATCTGACATTCACAGTATTAACAATAAGATTGTCCATAGAACTGAGTGGCGCATTCCGGTAAAAATGGCACCTTACCGGCGCTCATTAAGTATAACCTCAGAGCTTATAGAACTTTCAATATCATTCAAATACCCTTATTTAGATGTATAGTTCGTATAGATACTGTATTTACTTAGTACAACTATGCTAAACAAAGTAAAGATCAGAGTATAACACATTTGATATAATAAAGGATGATAATATATTTCATATCATTAAGTTCGATTACATCGTTCTCAGTACTAAGTTATTACAACAAAGCCTTATAAAAGACTTGAGTTATTCAAAACAGTAATTAAAACTAATTAACATGTCCGTTTCCTTTGTCTGTCCCAGAAGTACCGGGATTATCATTTAAAACTGCAAAAGAAGATATATGCAAGAATGAGATACAAATGCTCAGCAAGTTCATTTGAAAACGTAAACACAATGTGTTTGATTTGAAAGATGTCAATGATGTATAACTGAGGGTTCTGTACATGAACCATAGATTTCAATTAGTTCTATCAGTCTTCAATGACTGAGAACCGCTTGATTTCGGATATCTAGTAGGGGATCAGCCTAACCAATATCCTAGGAGTATGCATATCATCCTACAATTTTGTGTCGATATATAATCAACATTTACCACCACCTTATATCAAGGTGTTTCAGTTCACCTTACATCAAGGTGTTCCATTTCTCAGTATAAGATGTCGTACCAAAACAATTTGGTTTGACACAACATTTTACGCTCGAATAAACAATATATGAATAATGATTCATTTTTTAAGTTATGATGAACAAGAAGCAATAACTTCACAATAATTGATAGTAAGATGTAATAAACTTGCTTAAATGTAACAAGGTTAGAAGACTTGCCTCGTATATCTTTTACAGTTAATATAACGGTCTAAACGTTCGTCGTAAATCATACACGATTATAAGTTTATGTAGACAAATAAGCGTTTAACGATTAAATCTTTTAAGTTTTATTTCGGGTATCATAACCAAGACTTCTTCTACAATATATGAAATAATTTTAGCATTATAACTGCTTGCAGAATGAATATTTTTCAACTATATTTAAAATAAATTGAGCATTATAACTGCTTCAAAAATGAATATTCGGTTACTATGGTTGAAATAAATCGGGCATTATAGCTGCTTATAAAATGAATATTCGGCTATTATATTTGAAAATTTTTTAGCATTATCACTGCTTATAAAATGAATATTTTTACTAAATAGTTGAAGAAATTCGGATATAATAACTGCTTATAAAAGTATATTTTCTAATATATAAGAGAAATAAATCAGACATTATAACTGCTCGTAAATAGGACTTCTATACTATACACTTAAAATAATTTGGGCATTATAACTGCTTGTAAATAGGACTTTTGTACTATATACTTAAAATAATTTGGGCATTATAACTGCTTATAAAAGTATATTTTTACTAAATATATATAAAGAAAAATGAAAATAATAACCACTAGAGTAATACCTCTTGTAGTTGCTAGCTTTACTTCCAATCGCGCAGTGCTTCGATGCTTATAAAGTAATTTTTATCTCACAATATCTCTCAAAATATAAATATAGAGTGTTTTTGCTCTTGAACTGCTCTTGAAAAATAGTAAGGAATGAATGAATTGAGCTTGCTATTTATAGAAAAACCAAGTTTAACTAATTGCACATTAGAGGCTCGGCTTATTACACTTTGCACCCTAACATATTCTTAGAATATTCTTCTAAGCTCCTCAATGAAAATATCTTCCAAGCTCGACAATGCAGCTTGCAGTTGAACCTATCTTCTAAGCTCCTCAATGAAAATATCTTTAAGCTCGACAATGCAACTTGCAATCTAAGCTCCTCAATGAAAATATCTTCCAAGCTCGACAATGCAGCTTGCAATTTAACCTATCTTCTAAGCTCCCCAATGAAAATATCTTACAAGCTCGACAATGCAGCTTGTTACTTTAAGCACAACAAATCACTTTGTCATTCTTAAGCACGACACAACAACTTTCAAAAATAATTTGTCGGAATGCTTCTTGGTGAAATCGTGGAAAGCACGACAAATCATTTTGTCAATGTAAGCACGACTAAGCAGCTTGACCAAAAAACTTTATTTGACCTAATTCATCGTTTACACTATATAATCATAAAACACCTGCTTCGAAATATCATTTCAATCTTTATTAAGCACATATGTTACAAACTTCAAATCTCATTAGGGCTTAAGGTTTTAAACTTCTCGATACCTAATTTTACGTTATACGTTCTAATTCTAAACGTATACGATAATGTTTTCGAATCGTATTAGGTTTTCAAAGATTACCTGAACAGCCGTTCATCGGAATATATCATCACATAACACAGAGTCGGAATAAGAAATTTCATTTAATAAACACATAATTTACATATACAAATCTTATTAGGGTTCGGAATATTACATTCACCCCCACTAATAAGAATTTCGTCCTCAAAATTATAGTACATGTTACAAAAATAAATGTGGGTAGTTGTCTCGCATTTTACTCTCGAGCTCCCACGTAGCTTCCTCTATGTTTTGATTTCTCCAAATAACCTTGACTGAAGGTATCACTTTATTCCGTAGATTTTGTTCTTTCCTATCTATGATTTCAGTAGGAACTTCTTCATATGATAAATCTTTCTCGATCTGAATAGGCTCATAATCTATAACGTGTTTATAATCGGGTTTGTATGGTCGTAATACGGACACATGGAACACGTTATGAATATGTTCTAACTCAGGAGGTAGGGCTACCTCATAAGATACCTCACGTATCCTCCTCAATATCTGGAATGGTCCAATGAATCTCGGACTCAATTTTCCTTTCTTGCCAAAACAGATTTTGCCTTTCCACGGAGATACTTTTAAAAACACGTGACTACCGACATCGAAATCTTGTAGTTTCCTGTGTTGATCCGCATACTTCTTTTGTCGATCTTGAGACGCTTGCAATCTTCCTCGTATAATTCGAACTACCTCAGCGGTTTGTTGAACTATTTCTGGTCCTAATATTTGTCGCTCACCGACCTCATCCCAACATAATGACGTCCTACATTTTCTTCCATACCAAGCTTCAAATGGTGGCATTCCTATGCTGACATGATAGCTATTATTGTAGGCAAACTCTACCAAAGGTAACTGATCTTCCCAACTCCCCTTGAAGACCATGATGCAAGTTCGCAACATGTCCTCCAATGTTTGAATTATTCTCTCACTCTGACCGTCGGTTTGCGGGTGATATGCTGTGCTTAATTTCAACTGAGTTCCTAAATGTTTCTGGAGACTTGTCCAAAAATGTGAAGTAAATCGGGGATCTCGGTCTAATACTATAGAAACAAGGACTTCATGTCTAGAATTAACTTCATTGATATAAAGTTTGGCTAACTGGTCAAGACTGAAGTTAATTTTTATAGGTAGAAAATGAGTCGACTTGGTAAGATGATCTACAATTACCCAAATGGCATTGTGACCTTTCTGGGTGTTTGGAAGACCTACTACAAAATCCATAGTAATATGTTCCCATTTCCACTCAGGAATTTCTAAGGGCTGTAGTAATCCACTCGGTTTCTGATGTTCAGCTTTAACTCTTTGACACGTTAAACATTGACTTACCCACTCTGCTATTTCTCTTTTCATGTTAGACCACCAAAAGTGCCGGCTTAAATCTTTGTACATTTTTGTACTACCTGGATGCACGGCGAACTTAGAACTGTGGGCTTCATTCAGTATTTCATCTTTTAATTCTTGTACTGAGGGTACCCAAATTCTACCTTCGTACCTCAGTACCCTATCCTTATCCACTCTGAATTTGTCATTCTTCTTATGAGTTATTTCAGTCTTACACTTTTGACACTCTGCATCAGTCTCCTGTAGTCCCTTGACTCTCTCCATCAAAGTTGAACCATTTTCCACAACGAATAACTTCTGGGTAGAATTAACTGGAACTCTTACCTCAATCTTAAGTTTATCAAACTCTTTTATCAGTACCTCGTTGTTGGTTATTATATTAAACTTTTCTTGGTTCTTCCTACTTAAAGCGTCTGCTACGACGTTGGCTTTCCCAGGGTGATATAAAATTTCACAGTCGAAATCCTTTATCAACTCTAGCCATCTCCTCTGCCTCATGTTTAATTCCTTCTGCGTGAAAATATACTTCAGACTTTTGTGTTCTGTGTATATCTCAAACTTCTCCCCATACAAGTAATGCCTCCAGATTTTCAAGGCAAATACTATAGCGGCTAACTCAAGATCATGCGTAGGATACTTCTTCTCATAGTCTTTAAGTTGTCGCGATGCATATGCAATTACCTTCCTATGTTGCATTAACACACAACCCAATCCCTTGTGTGATGCATCACTATAAACGACAAGACCTCCTGTATTATCTAGTAAAGATAACATTGGTGCCATGCTCAATCACTTATTCAACTCTCGGAAGCTTACTTCACATTTATCTGTCCAGACGTATTTTACCGTCTTTCGAGTTAAATTGGTTAGCGGGGTTGCTATTTTTGAAAAATCTTGTATAAAATGCCGATAGTACCCTGCTAAACCGAGAAAACTTCTTACTTCTGTGGGAGTGGTTGGTTGTTCCCAATTCACCATCGTCTTTATCTTTGCTGGATCCACCGCTTTTGCATTCCTGTCAATTACATAACCCAAGAACTGGACTCGTTCCAACTAGAACTCACACTTGGAAAACTTTGCATAAAGTTGTTCTTTTCGTAATATCTCCAGTTCGCTTCTTAAGTGTTCAGCATGCTCCTCCTTTGTTCTCGAGTATACTAAAATATCATCGATGAACACTACGAAAAATTTATCTAAGCATGGTTTAAACACTCGGTTCATCAAGTCCATGAATGCTACCGGTGCATTCGTTAATCCAAAAGACATCATAAGAAACTCATAATGTCCGTAGCGTGTCCTAAACGCTATCTTCGGCACATCTTCTTTTCTTACATTTAATTGATAATAACCTGATCGTAGGTCTATCTTCGAAAACTGTTCGGGCCCTTTCAACTGGTCAAACAGATCATCAATTCTTGGTAAAGGATATTTGTTCTTTATGGTTAATTTATTTAATTCTCTATAGTTAACACATAACCTTAAAGTTACATCCTTCTTCTTGACAAATAACACCGGTGCTCCCCAAGGTGAAACACTAGGTTGTATGTACTTCTTGTCTAGGAGTTCTTGTAACTGCACAAGTAACTCCTTCAACTCCACTGGTGCCATCCTGTACGATGCCTTCGACACTGGTGTCGTACCAGGTGCAAGATCAATAACAAACTCGATCTCCCTATCCGGAGGAAGACCTGGTAAGTCATCAGGAAACACATCTTGAAATTCTCTAACTACAGGTATTTAATCTAGCTTTGCTCCTTCCTTTCGAGTATCTACTATATATGCCAAATAACCTGTACAACCCTTCCTAAGCAATCTCTTCGCTTGTATTACTGTCAAACATCGAGATCGTTTAGGTGAGCAACCACCGTTGAACACTACCTTTAACTTCGACGTAGTCACTAGGTTTACACGCTTCCGATGGCAATCAATCATTGCATTATGATTAACCAACCAATCCATGCCTAAGATTATATCGAATTCCCCTAGTTGTATAGGAAAGTGGTCCACAAGAAACTTGTGTCCCTTAATCTCTACGTTACAATCTTTATATACAGTTTTAACGGGAATTATCTCTAGATTTACAATTTGTACATTAAAAGGTATGTCTAAGTCTTCGCATGGCATATTCAAGTTTTTAGCAAAGCTATTAGACACGAATGAACAAGTAGCATCAGAGCCGAATAACACATATGCATTTAAAGTATCGATAGGGATGATACCTGTCACCACGTCTTGTGAAGCAACAACATCCCTCATCGTCATATTAAATGTTTTGGCGGTTGGACGACTCTGACCTCCAGCTCCTGCTACTGTTGGTTTGAAGATGTTGTTTGTGGTTTGATTTTCTCCCCCGGTTTGGTTCCTATTCTTTGGACAATTTCTAGATATGTGACCTGTTACGCCACAATTATAACACTTATAATTCTGATTGCCCTGATTGGTGTTATTAGTACTATTCTTGGGACAATCATTGGAATAATGTCCCTCCTGACCATAGCTGTAACAGGTAACCACCTTCTTACGGCATACTCCCAGATGGTTCTTTCCACATGTGACACAACATTCCATCTTGTTATTCTGGTTTCTGTTGGTGGTGTTATTGTTATTGTTGTAATTATTCCCCTTCTCCCCAAAGTTAGTAGAAAAAATGGTATCCCACTTCCTCTTATTGTTATTAACACCCCCTGTACTAACTTCTCCCTTAAACTTTCCCCCTTCATTCTGACTTCTCTTATCTCTATGAAATTTGAGAAGATTTTCATTCTCAGTTTCGGCGATAATAGCCTTCTCAAGAATTTCTGAAAATGTCTTCAACTGGAAGATTGATATCCTACTCCTTATCTGAGGTTTAACCCTTCCTCAAATCTCCTAGTTTTTCTTGTCTCAGAGTTTACTTGATGTGGGGCAAAACGAGACAATTCGTTAAAATTAGCTGTATACTGAGATACAGTCATTTCCCCTTATTTTAGTTCTAAAAATTTAACCTTCATTCGGTCTTGCATGGTTTGTGGAAAATAATTTTCAAAGAATAGTTCTTTGAATCCTACCCAAGGAATTACCCCTTCACTGGCCTTGGTTTTTATTGTTTCCCACCAGAAGTTTGCCTCACCTTTTAGGAAAAAAGATAACAAATATTGTCTTTTTTTCCTCACTTACGTTTGTTACAGTGAAGAACTTTTCCATTTCAGTTACCCAAGTTTGGGCTTCAACTGGATCCACAGTTCCCTTGAACTCAGGTGGCCCGAATGTTTTAAAGTCTTTAAATGCTGACCTATGTGGATTATTCGTGTTGGGCTAGTGTGATGGATGACCTTGTAAGGCTCCTAATAGTAAGTCTACTAGTTGTTGGGTGGGGTTTGGTTCATTAGTCTCCATTTCTGGTCTGGTTTCTTCGTCCTGATGCCATGATTCTAAAAATAAAGAAATGACAAGTATAAATACAGGTATATACTACACATAGAATTAACAATTTGTACAAACACAATTTGTATCATGTAGAACGGTTACATATTCGACTAGTGGTTTATACTACCACTAGTTAGTACAGAGGATTCCCTATTTTACAACCCAAAATCTTTATAGTACAAACTATGAAAAATAAACTTAAGTACTAAACTAGACTAAACGATCACGTATCTCCTTTATAAGCATCCTGGACCATATGACAGACCACTGATCTATCTATCATATAATCTACTTTCTCTCCTCTACGGGATACCTAAGCACCCGACGCTCTAAGCCTTGGAATGTATCCCGACATCCCTTGTCAGCTCGGTATAAATGCATATGTGCATCTTGCCTTTCCTTCTGAGCACTCTGGAGGAGTGTCCTAAGACGGCGAGTGTTATCCCTCTCACTCTCTAACAAAACTTCAGCTATATATATTCGAAAGTTGGCAGCCTCTAGTTCTTCGGTGGACTGTTGTACTAACCCTGTAACTATCTCCTCGTGTCTATCAACACTCATCATCTGACTCGCTCTAATCTCCTCATCAGGATCAAGATCTACTAGTTATCCATCTATAGGATGTTCAGCCTCCTCATCATCTAGTATCTCCTGGTCATGTATGAGTTCTTCCTCCTCTAGGTCCTCCTCATCTGGTGTCCCTAGTGCGGGATATACCTCTTCTGGATTTTCTTCTGACTCACTCTCTGACAGCCACCCTACCATGGGTTGATCTATAACTGGGAGTTCATTCCAATTTATCTTTGACATTCTACCAAAGAATTTTAGTTGTTTAGTATTATAGAGAAACAAATTTACACATAATATAAAGCTTTTAAGATTATTTTATGTATAATTCAGTATTTTACGGACTCAAAGACTATATCCTAAGGTATTTTCTAACTACCTTAAAGCTATAATCTACAGCTCTGATACCAACTTGTGACGCCCCCAAATTCTCTACACTCCCTGTAGCAGATATGGTGCTCACGTGAAACTATACAACTATAAATATTCGATAATATATGACTTCTATCTATCCAAGGTTCACAGTATCCCATAACAGATGATAATTCTTGCCAAAACGTTATCTGTGTTTGGATACCCTCACTTGGATGTATAGATTCATATATCATGAATACCTCTTTCATATCGATATTCCCTATCTATCTGACATTCACAGTATTAACGATAAGATTGTCTATAGAACTGAGGGGTGCATTCCGGTAAAGATGGCACCTTACCGACGCTCATTAAGTGTAACCTCAGAGCTTATAGGACTTTCAATATCATTCAAATACCCTCATTTAGATGTATAGTTTGTATAGATAATGTATTTACTTAGTACAACTATGCTAAACAAAGTAAAGATCAGAGTATAACGCATTCGATATAATAAAGGATGATAATATATTTCATATCATTAAGTTCGGTTACATCGTTCTTAGTACTAAGTTATTACAACAAAGCCTTATAAAAGACTTGAGTTATTCAAAATAGTAATTAAAACTAATTAACATGTCTGTTTCCTTTGTCTGTCCCAGAAGTACCGGTATTATCATTTAAAACTACAAAAGAAGATATATGCAAGAATGAGATACAAATGCTCAGCAAGTTCATTTGAAAACGTAAACATAATGTGTTTGATTTGAAAGATGTCAATGATGTATAACTGAGGGTTCTGTATATGAACCATATATTTCAATTAGTTCTATCAGTCTTCAATGACTTAGAACCGCTTGATTTCGGATATCTGGTAGGGGATCAGCCTAACCAATATCTTAGGAGTATGCATATCATCCTACAATTTTGTGTCGATATATAATCAACATTTACCACCACCTTATATCAAGGTGTTTCAGTCACCTTACATCAATGTGTTCCATTTCTCAGTATAAGATGTCGTACCAAAATAATTTGGTTTGACACAACATTTTATGCTCGAAGAAAAACAATATATGAATAATGATTCATTTCTTAAGTTATGCTGAACAAGAAGCAATAACTTCACAATAATTGATAGTAAGATGTAATAAACTTGCTTAAATGTAACAAGGTTAGAAGACTTGCCTTCGTATATCTTTTACAGTTAATATAAAGGTCTAAACGTTCGTCGTAAATCCTACAGGATTATAAGTTTATGTAGACAAATAAGCGTTTAACGATTAAATCTTTTAATTTTTATTTCGGGTATCATAACCAAGACTTCTTCTATAATATATGAAATAATTTTAGCATTTATAACTGCTTACAGAATGAATATATTTCAACTATATTTAAAATAAATTGAGCATTATAACTGCTTCAAAAATGAAATATTCGGTTACTATGGTTGAAATAAATCGGGGGCATTATAGCTGCTTATAAAATGAATATTCGGCTATTATATTTGAGAAAATTTCAGCATTATAACCCTGTTTATAAAATGAATATTCGGCGGACTAATTATATTTGAAATTTTTTGTAGCAATTATAACTGCTTATAAAATGAATATTTTTTACTAAATAGTTGAAGAAATTCGGACATAGTAACTACTTATAAAAGTATATTTTCTAATATATAAGAGAAATAAATCAGACATTATAAATGCTTGTAAATAAGACTTCTATACTATATACTTAAAATAATTTGGGCATTATAACTGCTTGTAAATAGGACTTTTGTACTATATACTTAAAATAATTTGGGCATTATAACTGCTTATAAAAGTATATTTTTACTAAATATATATAAAGAAAAATGAAAAATAATAACCACTAGAGTAATACCTCTTGTAGTTGCTAGCTTTACTTCCAATCGCGCAGTGCTTCGATGCTTAATAAAGTAATTTTTTATCTCACAATATCTCTCTGAAATATAAATATATAGTGTTTTTTGCTCTTGAAACTGCTCTTGAAAAATAGTAAGGAATGAAATGAAATGAGCTTGCTATTTATAGAAAAACTAAGTTTCACTAATTGCACATTAGGGGCTCGACTTATTACACTTTGCACCCTAGCATATTCTTAGAATATTCTTCTAAGCTCCTCAATGAAAATATCTTCCAAGCTCGATAATGCAGCTTGCAGTTGAACCTATCTTCTAAGCTTCTCAATGAAAATATCTCTAAGCTCGACAATGCAGCTTTGCAATTGAACCTATCTTCGTAAGCTCCTCAATGAAAAATATCTTTACAAGCTCGACAATATAGCTTGTTACTTTAAGCACGACAAATCACTTTGTCATTCTTAAGCACGACATAGCAACTTGTCAAAAAATAATTTGTCGGAATGTTTCTTGGTGAAATCGTGGAAAGCACAACAAATCATTTGAGGTGGTCAATGTAAGCACGACTAAGCAGGTTGACCAAAAAAAATTTTATTTGGCCTAATTCATCGTTTTACACTATATAATCACAAAAACACCTGCTTCGAAATATCATTTCAATCTTTATTAAGCACATTATGTTACAAACTTTCAAATCTCATTAGGGCTTAAGGTTTTAAACTTCTCGATACCTAATTTTATGTTATACGTTCTAATTCTAAACGTATACGATAATGCTTTTCGAATCGTATTAGGTTTTCAAAGATTACCTGAACAGCCGTTTATCAGAATATATCATCACATAATTATAAGAAAATTCATTTAATAAACACATAATTTACATATACAAATCTTATTAGGGTTCGGAATATTACAGCAACTACAAGAGGTATAATCTAGTAGTTATAATTTTCATTTTTATCTATGTATTAGTAAAAATATACTTTTACAAGCAGTTATAATGTCCAATTTATATCTCTTATAAAGTTGAAAGTATACTTTTATAAGCAGTTACTATGTTCGATTTTTTTCAAGTATTTAGTAAGAATATTCATTTTATAAGGCAGTTATAATGCTGAAATTATCTCAAATATAATAGCCGAATATTCATTTTATAAGCAGCTATAATGCTGAAATTATCTCAAATATAATAGCTGAATATTTATTTTATAAGCAGTTATAATGCCCGATTTATTTCAAACATAGTAAACGAATATTCATTTTGGAAACAGTTATAATACTCAATTTATTTAAATATAGTTGAAAAATATTCATTCTATAAGCAATTATAATGCTGAAATTATTTCATGTATAGTAGAAGGAGTATTATTGATAAGCGGTTATAATACCCGAAATAAAACTTAAAAGATTTAATCGTTAAAATGCTTAATTAGCCTAGCATAATCAAAGGAAAGTAAAGCTTGCACTTCAAGAGGTCGTATGAAGAACGCGAACTAGCATAAACGATCGAAGCGATAAAAGGCAAGTCTACTTATTTGTTGAAATGCACTCCGTGCAATAACGTGTCTTATTTATGAGGTTTATTGTTATGCAAGTATTGTTTCTTTTGCACCCCGTGCATTAACATGCTTGTTATCTTTTATGTGCAAAGTGATAGTGATTGTTGAATTTCAATTGAAAACCATGTTAGTATCTGAGTTGAACAACTCTCTTGTTATGGGCATGAGTTTAAGATGTGTTAGGAAAACCGATCTAACTCACTGAGGTAACATTTGTCGCAGTATAGATGTATCGTAGAAGCGATATACACTGTTGATACAATTGTAGCAGTGTTGATGTGACGCCCCCAAATCCGGTCCCTTGAACCTTGGACTTGGTACATCACGATACTATCTTAATTCAGCCTTTACTCCATAAATAAATGAAATAACAGCCGAAAATGCGGAATTATTAAAACTTTTTATATCTTTCTTTCTATTCCCTGAATCGCAACCTTTTACGATTATATATCGAAGTAGATATGAGCATATACAACTCAATTCTACATTCGAATTCTTTATTATATAGTATTATCACTTTATTGATCATCACTATTTAATACTAATGGATTTGAAACAAACATTCTTTTGTATATTGAAAATTTCAAATTGTCAATTACATCGTATATCGAACAGCATTCTCATGAAGAAAACAGTATTCCTTTATGCAGCTTCTAGACATTATCATCTTGAAAGCTAAACTCTGGCATTGCATCCTGAATCTGCAAAAAATTGTGTTTTTGCAAGGTTGAGCTCGACAGCTCAGCAAGTCTAACAATTTATCATGCTTCACATAGCACAGGGTTTCATATTCAAATCATATATGCATCATAATTCTAAACAAAGCATCAATCTATGCTTCATACATTATACCTCTAATACCTTCAAACTTATCATCATTCACATATCTCATACATTAAAATAAATTGAGTTCCATAACTCAAATCACCTTAGTCATAGATTGACTTTAATCATTCATGGAGCAACATAATACCAATCATGAATATTCACATAATTATAAACATATTATCATGCTAAAAATTACTTATAACAAATATAAGTTCACAGAAATAAACTGAGAAACTTCCCTATTTCATTGATTACAAAACCAAATAGATTACGTCTTATAGTTATCTGTACTTCACGTAACTTATACCAATTTAATTCAAGTGTAGAGACACACATCAGTCACATATACACAATAGAATCAATTAGGTTACGTTGATTCTATCTCGATCTTTATAACTTTGGTTTTGTTACACGTCCAGTTCACATTTCATTCCTAAAGTTTGTTTTCAAAACTTCTCGTTCGTCATTCATCGTTTTCATTTGAAAACATTCCATTTCGTTATAAAACGTTTGCTATACATAGCCAAATCAGGTTTGGTCAGACTATATACATATATCAGCATGCATTGGGACTTAAGGGATCACATTACACACGCTCCAAAGCTCAGGTTGCAACAAAACATTAATTTCAATTCTGTAGTGCAGCGCGACCGCGCTGCATTTTGGCCTGTGAGTGGCGCAGTCACGCCACTCCTGATATGGTTCAGAACTAAACTGCTTCAGCTATGTCCAATCCCATCACATAAGGCACTTTCTATACATTACATAACACACTTAATTAGGACTTTAAGAACTTCAAATTAGTCTTAAGTTATATTTTTCATTTCTTCAAATTTTATTAAATTTTCATATCGCAAATTCATTTCAAACCTCGCTTTGATAACTCATTTTATGCATGGACACCTAGAACATCGTATCAAGCATGTTATTATGCTTATAAGACCCTAACCCACATGCTCAACACATTTAAAAATCACAAAAATTCAGTTATCATTTATGCAGACCAGCGCGACCGCGCTGGTATTTGGCTTGGAAGTGGCGCGGTCGCGCCACTTCTGTTTCAGCCCAGAAATGACTCTGTTCTTGTCGAATCCATCCAATTCAATCCAAAATAATTTCTAGATGCATTCTTAGGAACTTAAATCACTAGAACAAAGTTTCCAACTCAATTAACACAATTTAAGCCGAACCCAAGCCTTAAATCGAAATTTCTAAGTTTTTGAAAAACTTTTACTGTAAATCCAAATTTCTTCAATTCATTACGAAAACTCCCGAATTTTAATTCAATCCAGTTATAAACTCATCGAAATCACATATATAATCATATCACTGAATCAATTAAACTTAATTACCTTCAATTTGAAAATTCTTAATTCACAGTGAACGAAGCTTTTCAAGTTTTTTGCTCAGAAAACGGAAGAAACCCAACTGAAAGAATTGAGTTGCGTCTTTATAAACCTCCAATTATTACTTAGCACGAATATTACTTGGGCTTCACCCAATTTTCTTGCTGCACTTTGTTACAATACTTGTTCTATCTGAGTTTTTCTTTAAACTTCCGTTTGCTATCACAACTTCCTTTTATGAAAATTCCAAACCTTAATTATTATGGAAATCGAAAATCCTAAGATGGACCAAAGGAACTGAAATTTGAAGTTTGAAGATGTGTTTTATAGATAATTCATCCTTACTCAGCATTCAAGATCCTTGCTCATTACGAATGGTAGCTCTGCTGAGTTTGATTACTATGTTTATTTGTTAACGTGTCAGCTCATGCTACTATACTGACTCATCTTGTTTTAACTTGAAGGTTACTCTTTGGTGTTTATGTTATCAGTACTATCATAACATACATACAAATAATATACATATTACTAACATACCACATATATATAATACATAAACTTATATTAATTAACCCTCCGTACATATCGCCAAAATAAATAATTATGCCATAAATATGACACCCACATTTCTTTTTCATAAAATAGGGTCATTAAATATATTTAATACCATCAAATCTATTATATTAAAATAATTTAATAATATATATTATTTTTAATAACCATAATCTTACTCATCTCATTTTTTCTTAATAAATTGATTTTACAATTTATTTACGTAAAATAATAAATATATAATAATAATATATTTACTATTCACAAAAATCACATAATGCATAGCACATATAACACATAACACATATATATTAATATTTTTTCAAATATATAATATATGTCACAAAATAAATATTATACATTAAATAAAAATTAATTTATTTACTTAATGCATACAGTTCATCATATTAAAATAATTTTAACTTCCTAAATTATTTTAATACACACAATTTAATGTTATACTTAAATTTAATATACACAAATTAATTACTCAACTTCTTCGTCCCAAAAATAGAAATTATATATTAATTATCATAATTACTATATATTCCCTCTCTTTATAAATAAATAACTTAAATTCATAAAATTATTTAAATACAACTAATTAAATGTATACAATAAATTAGTATACATAAATCATTTCTTATTCCCCTTTCGTCTCACAAATTGTTTCAAACAATTTCCATACATGAAATAAATATATACCTACAAATATATATTTATCATATCTACTTATCATATCATAGCATGATCACGTCATCACATAACCACATAAATATATATCACATATATATTTATTACTCGTTCAAACTTATTCCGTCTCATAATAAGAATTATATAAAATTCTTATTTAAACCTTTTCTGAAAATCTGGGTCATTACAGTTGATGAGACGGGGAACTAATTCATTAGTTCGTGGGTGGGGAACCCCTCAGTTCACTATATTGATAATCGTTAAAATCTTGTATCAGCTTATTCTGTATATATATCTTGAAAAGATGATTCTCTTCTCATATATATCTGTTAGACTTGTTGGGCATTCTTATGCTCATTCTTATAATTATCTTAAAACAAATTATAGCCAAGGAAGAATTACCACACGATTATGGCGGTACAAAGAAAGTTGAAGATGTAGAAGTCATTTTAAACTATGTTAGATTAATATTATTGGCAAATGTCTAGAAAGTTCTGACGAGGAAAGGGGTTTATGTCATCTAATTGCGCGCCGTTTTAACGGAAAGCCCCCTCTTTCCTGAGAACTGCCTGGTTGCTAATACTACAAGTCTCGGATAGATAAATGGAGATTTGTTTTTTAAGTCTTTTAGGACTTATTTGTAATAAGAACAGGTTACCTTGGAATGATGTAACGCGAAAAAATAATATTATAATATTATCACTTTTCCGCATTATATTCTGATTATTAGAAGTTAAAATTTCTATAGTAGTATGTAAAGGTTGTACAAGTCAGCACGAAAGTCCCGACCCAAGCAAGCAGGTGAATTTTGGGACGTGCATTAGTGTTTGTCCGATTTAGCAATCAATAAATACGTGCAAGTGTACACGATCAACACCAGTAATAAAGTAGATAAGAGAGTGTCGAACCCACCAGAGAATTGATTTAATAATAATTACCAAATACTAACTCATAATCAAATTAATTTTATTTTAAACAAATTCGATAAAAGATTTGATGAATTTTGAATAAATAAAGTATTTTTCTAAACTAACTAATTTACTAACTACCAATTAATTAAATTTCAGATAAAAGGGAGGCTTAAGATTACAATTTTCCTTAATTGTTTTCACTGAATTAATACACTTCCTTGTTGAAGGTTTTATTTAATTATTCCGGATTGTCTAGTCAAAGAACTCATCAATATTTATAACCATCTCTACGATGTATCATAAAAACGAATCAAAACTTAAATCCAACAAAATGATAGAATTAAGATGAACACCCTAGTGTTAACTAATTCACTATATCTCATAATGTGAATATACAATTAAAAAGGATTTCAAAGGCACAAGTTCTCTCTTCATATTACATGCGGGCGTATAGTTATATCTCATATCCTAAACCACAAATTATGAATTCTATCATATGCAGGAAAACACAATCACATGGCTACATATGATTAGGTCTAAATTCTATAATCCCCTCTCTCGAGTTCATATAGATTACCACGGTTAATTGTTGATCAGGTCAATTAAGCAATTAATCACAAATTCATAATAGACAACTCCAATAATAATCAAACAATAATTAACAAGGAAACATTATTAAAAAACAAAAAAAACTACGCAATAAAGTTCCATTGTAATCTTAAAAAGAAAATTAGTTTTCATGATTGAATTAAAATCCATTAATCCATAATTGATAAAGCATTCAAGTAATTACAAAATAAAAAGAATTTAGAGAAGAGAATAGAATCCTGTAATTACAATCTTTGAGTCTCTCCTTCAGCTCATTTTTTTTGTTGTTTTTTTTTATTTTTTTTTGGTTTTTTTTTTTTTTTTTTTTTTGGTTTTTTTTTTTTTTTTTTTTTTTTTTTTTTTTTTTTTTGTGTGATGAATCCTTCTTGTTTGCTCAATTGCTTCAAGCCTCCCCTCTTTCTCTCCAAACCTAGGGTTTAGCAAAAAAGTAGCAAAATTCCTCTCCTATTTTATGCCTCACATCATATATTTATTGAGGTTCTAGTTTAAAGTCCTACAACCAATTTAAGAAGTTACAATCCATTGTTCCAATTCAATGAGGGTCAAAAAAAAGCTTTTTAAAAAACCCCGACCGACAGCGCGGCCGCGCCCAATATTTTTGGCAATAGGAAGCAGCATGCGGTCCGCGGCCAAAGTGCAGAAAGAATCATAATTTTTTCACTCTGGCAGATCAGCGCGCCCCGCCCCAAAATACACTTGCGAACCAGGCCGAGGGGGGGGCCGCGCCCGGACAAAAATTCTGCTCGGGAACGTCTGTTGGTAAATTGGTCATAACGTTTGGATCTAGGGGGAGGAGTTAACGGGGCCGCTACCTATAAAATGGAAGATATCGACGATATTCTACAACGTTTCTTCTTTGAGCATTGAGAGATTCGCGGCTGGAGAATGGATGAACCATTGAGCTTGAAGTGACTGCTATGTAAAATGACAACTCCAAACCTTGGATGTTTCTCTGTTGATAAAAATGTCATAACTCTCGCATCCCGAACTCCCGATTGGGGTGATTAAAGATGTTTTCGGAAAACTAAGAAGTTAGAATCTACAATAAAATCCCAAGTTCCAAACCTAAGAGCATGCAATCCATTTTAATGTTAAAAGTCCTGCAATCTTCCCCTTCTCGGCATTTGCTCGCCACTGTTTGTACTCCAAAAGATGTTCGAATTGCGTATTCCTTGCTTCTTTTACTACAAAATAACATTAAAAACCACTATTAAATATCTAATACTAAACTTAAAATAGACTTTAAGGAACTCACAAATTATCAAGTCAAACGTACTCAATTCGTA
>CM068384.1:75073899-75236399 GCA_034770075.1 Aralia elata
CGTGATAGGAAAATTATTGAAATATGTGAATATTTATGGTAGTTAGTAATGTAAATTCCAGCGTGATTATAAACAATGGAATATGATTATTCAATCCTGAAGATTCTTTGATCTCGGGATAGTTGATGTAAATAGCAGTGATGCTATCTTTCTATGTTTAAAACTTTTGAATGAATGAAATATCAAAGTTTATTTGAAGATGTTATGTGTTAAGTGTTAAGCTTGAGTTGTTTAAGTTAAGTATTAAACACTTAAGAAATTGAGTAATGATCTAATAAGCGTATACTCTTAAATAGAAAATGCCCACGAGACGCCAACTACGTCAACAAGCTCAGGAAAGCTCTACTAATAATAACAACAATGATGTCAATGCTTATTCTGTACAACAATTGGTAAACCTTTTAGCTAGAGCACTTACGAATCAGCCGCAAGCTCCACCAGTTACGTCATTTAAGGATTTCAAAGCGGTATGACCGCCAGAGTTTAGGGGTTCCATGAACCCAATCGAAGCCCAAACCTGGGTGATGGAAATGGAGAAGGTATTCGACGTTGCTAGGGTTAGTGATGACTAAAAGACTGCCTTCGCAACGTTCATGCTTAAGTCAGAGGCCAGCTACTGGTGGTAAGCGAATAAGGTTCGAGGAGGTCAGGGTGTAATCACATGGGATAGGTTCAAGCAGATGTTCTTCGAGATGTACTTTTCGATAAGCTCGTGTAATCAGATGGAGATTCAATTCTTGGAGCTGAAACAAGGTACCATGTGTGTACTGGAATATGTTGCAAAGTTCAACGAGTTGGCTAGGTTCGCAACCTATCAGATGAATACCGATGAGAGGAAGGCGAGAAGATTTGAACAGGGGTTAAAGTCGTGGTTGTATAGCAAGGTGTCAATGTTCCAATTGAACACTTTTGCAGGAGTTTTAGAGAAGGCGATTATCGCGGAAAGCAGAAGTGACGCTCTGACTAAGTATAACCAGGAGCAGAAAAAGAAAAAGAGTGAAAATGAGAATAACAAGGGTAGTGGTAGTAATACTGGTGGTCACAATCAGAAGAGGAAGTGAAATGACAGTGGGTCTGCTGAAAATCAATAAGGAGGTCAGAAGAAGAAAGTAGAGGCGTGTGTTACCTGCGGGAAGAATCATGTGGGAATATGCCTTAAGGGGAAGAGGGTTTGCTACAATTATGGCCAGGAAGGTCACATAGCACCAAATTGTCCTAATCCTAAGAAGGGCACGTGCTTACTTACGGGTCAAAGGATCATCTGGCTAGGGATTTCCCCAAGAAGGTAGCAGGAGGAACAGGAGCAGGATGGAGTAAGGGAAACAGTGGTGGTAGCATGTTAACCATAACTGGATCAACACCGACAAACCAACCTACCGCCAGAACTTTCAACATGACCGTGCAGGACGCTGTGCAGTTACTAGATGTGGTGTCAGGTATCATTCCGATCAATAATATAAATGCTTATGTATTATTTGATTCGGGTGCTTCTTGCTCATTTATATCCGATGACTTTGCTAAGAATCTAGATTTGCCTAAGGAGGAATTAGATCACCCTTTGAACATAGAAATTGCGAATAGGGAGATAATTCATGTTAGGTTTGTACACAAGAACTGTAAGGTGGACATTAAGGGAAACGTGATGACTGTAGATTTGATCCCAATTAAACTTGGGGAATTTGACGTTATTTTGGGAATAAATTGGCTATTCAATTATGGGGCGTTAATTGATTGCCAAAGGAAGTGTGTTAGCCTTATGACTCCATCAAAGGTAGTATTTTATAGCGGCAAGTCGCCTAGGCAAGCGAGTTGTCTGACGATAATGCAAGCCAGGAAGTTGTTGAGACAAGGCTATGTGGTATACTTAGCCTACATAGTCGATACTCGAAAAGAGAGTTCGAAATTAGAAGAGATACATGTCGTAAGAGATTTTATAGACGTATTTCCAGATGAGTTGCCAAGACTTCTGCCAGATAGGGAAGTGGAATTCGTAATCGATTTGGCGCCAGGAACTGCCCCTATATCAAAGGCTCCGTACCGTATATCTCCAGTAGAGATGAAAGAATTGATAGTGCAACTGCAAGAACTTTTAGACAAGAAGTATATCCAACCGAGCGTATCGCCGCGGGGAGCACCGGTGTTATTGTCAAGAAGAAGGATGGATCGATGCGACTTTGCATTGATTACAGAGAGTTGAACAAGGTCACGATTAAAAATAAGTACCCGTTGCCAAGGATCGATGACTTGTTTGATTAATTGAAAGGAGCTAGGTATTTCTTAAAGATAGATTTGAGAAGTGGTTATCATCAGTTGAAGATAAGAAAGGAAGATGTACCGAAGACAATGTTCAGGACTCGTTATGGTCACTACGAGTTTTTGGTGATGTCATTTGGTCTAACGAATGCTCCTGTAGCATTCATGGACCTAATGAATAAGGTGTTTAAGCTGTTTTTTGATAAGTTCGTAGTAGTGTTCATCGATGATATTCTAGTATATTCCAAAACCAAGGAAGAGCATGCAGAGCATTTGAAGGCGACATTAGAAGCATTAAGAAAAGAGAAGTTGTATGATAAGTTTTCAAAATGTGAATTCTGGATAGAACGGGTGCAATTTCTTAGACATGTGATTGACAAGGATGGGATTTCGGTAGATCCATCAAAGGTTGAAGCTGTACTTAATCGGGATCAGCCGAAAATACCGTCGGAAGTAAGGAGTTTCCTAGGATTGGCAGGTTATTACAGAAGATTTATTCAGGATTTTTTCAAAATTGCGACTCCGTTAACGAATTTGACTAGGAAGGCGGTGAAGTTTGTTTGGATGGAAAAGTGTGAGGAAAGTTTTCAAGAATTAAAAGGAAGGTTGAGTACGGCTGTAATATTCCGAACCCTAATAAGATCTGTATATGTAAATTATGTGTTTAATAAATGAAATTTCTTGTTCTGACTTGGTATTATGTGATTGTGTATTTTATTAAACAATTAGGTTAAATAAAAAATTTTCGCCAAGTAGCTGTGTCGTGCTTAATCGGACAAAATGATTTGTCGTGCTTCCAGCGAATTCACCGAGAAGCGTTTCGGCAAATTATTTTTGTAAGCTGCTGTGTCGTACTTGGAATTGACGAAGTGCTTTGTCGTGCTTCGACATTAATATAATATTATATTAACTGATAAAATTTTAAAATAAGTTAATTAGGGTTTACAATGTTACACGGAAATAGAAACCCTAAGTTAAAAATCCTAATTGATAATAATTGTCTGAATTGATCAATTAAAATCCTAATTAGTATACAATAATCTTAATTAATATAATTAAGATCTAAGTAATGAATCATAATATTAATTATGAATTATTAAACTTATATTAAAACCCTAAACGAAAGATTAAAACCCTAATTGTAGGATTGAAAACCCTAAACCCTGATTCGGAACCCTAAAACCTTAATTTGGTTTAATAACCCTAAATTATGAGATGATAAACTTTAATTATGATATATTAACTTAATTAAAGTATTACTAACCATGATTAACATCCTAATCATGATTAACAAAAATCTAGATTTAATTAGTAATGAAAAATAAAATCCTAGCCAATGAAAATGAAGCTAGGAGTGTGCAAGCTTGTGCTTGACACACTCCAGCACAAGTAGGTGCCCAAGATCAGACTTGAGTAGCACAAGTCCTAAGTCTAGGATCTTTTAGGAGGCAAAAGCTTGGAAATTAGCTAGGAAACCCTAATTTCAAATCACTATAAATAGAATGAGATGCTGGGGTTAAAAACTACGAAATTGTAAACCTAGACACTTAAGTATCAAGCCTAAACAAGCCTCTGCAAGCCCAAGTTCAGAATCAGAAGCTAGGAATTAAAACTTTGAAGAAAAAGGTGCAAACCCTAATTTTATGTTTGATCTTCAAGCCTGGAAAATTTTTGTGTTTTAGATGTTTAGGAATACTTGTTAACATGTTATTAAGTGATCTGGGCAGTTAAAACATGCTTACATAACAGCTAGGTATGAAAATCAAGCCAAAAACTCAAACTGTTCTTGGCAGTCAAGAACAGTCTGACAGGCCTTTTTGTCAGGCCTTTTGATCCTCTTAGATTAGTTGTTTGATCTGTTTTTATGCATCTATGTGTAGCCTACCATGTTATCTTTAAAGCCCGACGTGTATCATAGCAAACAAATAACTAGGATGAAAGATATGATAGGTCAAAAGTGCTTTGACCGTTCGGATATTCATTTCTGGGCAACCCAGAATTCTCTTGAAGGTGTCTGACAAGATTTGTCAGACTTTCAAGCAACCCAGAATCGACCTATATGATATGTTTTATGTGATTTCTTTGTTTAGACTTGTTTTATGCTATGTAGAGTACAATCTGGTAACATAAAAACACATTTAGCAAACACAGAATCAAAGTTATTCATGGTCAAACCATGTTGACTGACCATGACTGCTTGAGTTTCTGGGTAACCCAGAAACTCAAGAACAGTTTGAACCCGGTGGTTTGACCATCAAATTTAGAGCCTGATATGATATAGTTTGAGGTGAAATTTGATATGTCGTTGTACCCTACTATGTTGGCTATAACAACAAACAAAAATCAAACACAAACATCAAACCAGTTGGAATTAAATTGAGGTCAAAAGTCACTGTTGGACGTTGACCAGGTGTTCTTCATGAAGAACACCTTTAGCGACGAAATGCATGCACAAACCCAGAAAACTAAAATTCTATGCAGACCGTCGCTAAAGCCCTTTAGCGACGGATTTTTAATAAAAATAAATAAAAAAATTTATTAAATAAATTATAAAATAATAAATAAATATTAAATAATTATTAATAATTAATAAATAAATACGAAAATTCATTTTTAAATTATAAAAATTTATTTTTAATATTTTTATATATTATGAATTATTATTTAATTTAATTAAATATTAAATAATAATTATGATAAATCATTTAATAATTATATTAATTATTTAAAAATGATATTAAATTATTAAATAATTATATTAATTATTTAAAAATAATATTAAGGTAAATAAAATTATTATATATAATAATTAAATAAAATATTAAATATTTAAATATTATTAATGATTAATAAATCATTTAAATAATATATTAAGTATTTAAAAATTACTTTAAATGATAATCAAATCATTTAAATATCAAATTAAGTTTTTGAAAATTATTATAAGTAATAAATAAATTATTTTAATGATAAAATAAAGTCTAAGAATATTATTAATGATAAAATAAATCATTTAAATAATATTCTATCTTTCTAAAAATATTATAAATGATAAATAAATCATTTAAATAATATTTTAAATATCTAAAAATATTCTAAATGATAAATAAATTATTTAAATAACATATTAAATGTTTTAAAATTATTCTAAATGATAATTAAATCATTTAAAAATATTCCTAAGCTTGTAAAATTATTTAAAAATACTTCCAAGCTTCTGAAAATTATTTAAAAATAATACCAAGCTTCTAAAAATGTTAGAAATAATAATTAAATTATTTAGACTAATAATTCGACTTCCAAATGAAGTTTTATCGAACAATCTATGTGTTTAGCCATTAAGGATGCGACCGAGATACCGAATCAACGTCGAACCTTAATGAAACTTGTTTAGTTTAGCGTGGTACATGTTTATATACGTGCTAACGCTTATTATTGGTATACGTAGACTACGTGCGTTTGACCGATTGTACTAAAATTATAGTGAGCTACGCTAAGGGCAAGTGTCCTAACCTTTCTCAATTTATATTAAGCAAGTATTATACATCTTGCTATCAATTATTGTGAAGTTATTGCTTCTTGTTTAGCATAACTTAAGAAATGAATTATTATTCATATATTGCTTGTTCGAGCTTAAATTGTTGTGTCAAGCCAAATTATTTGGTATGACATCTTACACTGAGAAATGGAACACCTTGATGTAAGGTGAACTAAAAATTTTCCCTTAAAATAAGGTGACGAAATTCCCTTAATATAAGGTGACGAACAGTTGATAATATATCAACATAAAATGGTAGGATGATATGCATACTCCTAGGATATTGGTGAGGCTGATCACCTACCAGATATCCAAAACTCAAATGGTTCTAAGTCATTAAAGACTGATAGAACTAAATGAAATATATGGTTCATGTACAGAACCCTCAGTAAATCATTGACATCTTTCAAATCAAACACATGGTGTTTAAATATTTAAATGAACTTGCTGAGCATTTGTAGCTCATTCTTGCGCATATCTTCTTTTGTAGCTATAAATGATATCCCTGGCACGTCTGGGACTAACAAGGGGAAAAGCCATGCTTATTAGCTTTAAATTTCTGCTGTTGAATACTTTAAGTCTTTTAAAGACTTGTTGTTGTAATAACTTAGTATAACGAATGATGTAACCAAACAAAATGTTATGTAATATATTATGATCCTTTATGTTATAGAATGCGTTATACTCTGATCTTTAAATTCTTTAGAATAGTTGTACTAAGTTAAATACAGTGTCTATATGAACTATACATCTGAATGAGGGTATCTAAATGATGTGGAGAGTCCTATATGGACAATCTTATCATTAATACTGTGAATGTCAGATAGATAGGGAATATTGATATGAAAGAAATATTCATAAGATATGAATCTATATATCTAAGTGAGGGTATCCAAACACAGACAACGTTCTGGCCAGAACTAGTACCTGTTATGGGATACTGTGAACCTTGGATAACTAGAAGTCATATTTTATTGAATATTTATAGTTGTATAGTTCCACGTGAGCACCAGATCTGCTACAGGGAGTGTAGAGATTTGGGGGCGTCACAACGGCACCTGTGTTATCTTTACCGGATAGCACAAGAAATTTTATGGTGTACAGTGATGCGTCGTATAAAGGACTAGGTTGTGTGCTTATGCAGAACGGTAAGGTCATTGCGTATGCATCACGACAATTAAAAGAATATGAGAAGGGGTATCCTACCCATGATTTAGAATTGGCCGCGGTAGTGTTTGCTTTGAAAATCTGGAGACACTATCTTTACGGGGAGAAGTGTGAAATATATATACAGACAATAAGAGTCTGAAATATATTTTCACACAGAAGGACCTGAACATGCGACAGAGGAGGTGGTTAGAATTGATAAAGGACTATGACTGCGAAATTTTATACCATCCGGGTAAAGCGAGCGTTGTGGCAGACGCCTTAAACAGAAAGGGTCGGGAGAAACTGTCTATATTAACCGCTCAGGAGGAGCTAATTACAGCAATGAAAAAACTGGAGTTGGAGGTGAAATATCCTGAGGCGTCTGACGAAAAATTATTTCAAATGGGAGCCGGCCTAACTTTGGTGGATAAGGTTAAGGAAGCACAATTTCAGGACGAAGAATGTGAGAAAATCAGGAAAACAATATCCGAAGGTGACGAAGTGAAATTCAAAGTTGATACTGAAGGATTATTGAGATTTAAATGACGCATTTAGGTTCCGCCGGCACCAGAGGTTAAGGAGGAAATTTTAAGCAAGACTCATAATTCAAAATATTCGATTCATCCGGGAAGTACGAAGATGTACCAGGATCTCCGACAACATTTCTGATGGTCGAATCTGAAAAGGGATGTTGCAGATTATGTAGCTAAGTGTTTGACATGTCAAAAAGTTAAAGCAGAACATCAAAGGCCGAGTGGGTTACTACAACCGTTAGAAATTCCAGAATGGAAATGGGAACATATCACAATGGATTTCGTAGTAGGTCTTCCGACGACTCAGAAAGGGTTTGATGCAGTTTGGGTTATCGTAGATCGACTGACGAAATCAGCTCATTTCTTACCAATCAAGATCAGATTTAACCTAGATCAGTTGGCGAAGTTGTATGTGAAGGAGGTTATTTCGAGGCACGGTGTTCCAGTATCTATTTTTTCAGATAGGGATCCGCGATTCACATCGAACTTCTGGAAGCGCCTACAGGAATGCATGGGAACACAATTACGTATGAGTACAGCATATCATCCACAGACCGGCGGACAGAGCGAAAGAACGATTCAGACATTGGAAGATATGTTAAGAGCTTGCATCATGGATTTTAAAGGGAATTGGGACGATCATCTACCATTGGTGGAATTTTCTTACAATAACAGTTACCATGCAAGTATTGGCATGCCGCCTTATGAAGCGTTGTACGGTAGAAAGTGCAGAATTCCATTATGTTGTGATGAAGTTGGCGAACGTCAATTGCTAGGACCAGAACTGGTACAACAGACTGGCAAAATCATCAAAGTGATCAAGGCGAGATTGATAGCTGCTCAGGATAGGCAGAAGAAATATGCCGATCAACACCGCAAGAATCGAGAATTTGAAATTGGTAGCTTTGTTTTCTTGAAAGTGTCTCCCTGGAAGGGAAAAATTCATTTTGGTAAGAAGGAAAAACTGAGCCCTAGGTTCATTAGACCTTTTAAAGTGTTACGGAGAATTGGTGAAGTCGCGTATGAGGTAGCCTTACCTCCAGCGTTAGAACATATCCACAATATTTTTCATGTTTTGGTGTTATGACCATACAAACCCGACTACAAGCATGTTATAGAATATGAACCCCTGCAGTTTGAAAAAGATTTATCTTACGAGGAAGTGTCTGTTCAGATAGTTGACCGGAAAGAGCAAGTACTCAGAAATAAAGTTATACTTTCTGTTAAGGTGATCTGGAATAACCACAACGCTAAAGAAGTTACGTGGGAACTCGAAGATCAGATGATGAAAAATTATCCTCAGTTATTTACTTAGTCTATGTGTAGCGATTCTACGGACAGAATCTTTGTAAGGAGGGGAAAATGTAACGGAACGAATTAATTGGGTCGTGATTCTGGGGACAAAATCCTTTTAAGGGGGGAAAGATGTAACGAACGAGATTTTTATATTTGATTTTTAAACATTTATTGAATTAAATAAATATTTGTGTCGATTTATCTATTGAGTAAAATATATATTTGATGAAATTGTTGTATATTAATTTAATTAAATGTATTATATTGATTGTATTAATGTAAAATAATTTTATAATGCAAAGTGTGAATTTAATTGGGATAATTAAATTAAATGAGTTGTTTATTAATAGTGATGTTGTTCTAATTAATTTAATAATTAACTAGAGGTTTATTGATTTGCCATAATTAAATAAATAAGAATTTTTATTATGTGATTATTTGATTTAATGAGTAGTAGTGGCTTTTATTTAATTGTAGTTAAATAATATAATTTGATTATTAAAGTGTGACAAATAAACTTTATAATAAGTAAGTTAATTAAAATAAACAAAAAAGGAGCCTTTTAAAGGCCAACCAAACATGGCCTTGAGAACATGGGATCAGTTAAGGCCATAATGCGCTTAACTGATACTCACGCATATCAGTTACTATGTACGTACTTTATTAGTCAGTTCTTTCATAAGGCTAAAATACAGAGAGAAAAAGAGAGAGAGAGTTTTGAGAAAATTTGAGAATTGGAAGAAAAATTCCCATCGTCTAGCAATCTAAATCACTAATCAAAGGTAAATTCTTGATTCAAACTTTAAAGTTATGTTTTCTTTTAGTTTTCTCCATGAAAGTATATTTTAAGTTTTTTGTCAATTGAGTTTCATAAGTAAATTGTTGAACAGTTGATTGTAATCATTAATATGCATGTATGAATCATTATATGATGTTTATAAATTGTTTTACAGTAATAAATCTATGGAATTATGTTTTAATTAGAAAATTTTGAAAATTTACAAAGAAACAATGTTTGAATATGGCTTAAATGTATGAAAATTTATGTTTAAATTGCATATTAAACGGTAAATTAATGATTGATTATGTTTATACATGTAGAAATAAAAATAACTAAAGTTAAACGGATTAATTTGGTTAAGAAACGAGTTCACAGTGATTGATTACGCTAAATGTGTCAAAATATGAAAATAAAGTATGAACAGTGAATTTTGGCCTTTTAAATTGGTTGTTTAGGTTGTTTATGATGTTAAAATTATTGTGTAAATAATGGGTTTTAGTTTTATAACAAGTATAATGTCTGGTATGTTTAATTTGTTGATTGGGTGAAGAAATTGGGAGAAATTGGTCTGTTTTTCACTGTTCGCGAAGAATAGAGAAGTCTGGGTCTGGGTCGCGACGCAACAACGCCGGTATTAGGCATAAACCAGGCGCAACAGCGCCGGGTTTGTTGGGTTCGGGTCAGGTCGGCGCAGCAGCGCCGACACAAGGCTAAAACGTGACGCAGCAGCGCCGGTCCGGGTCGGGTCGATCCTGCCGGGTCGGCCAGAAAATGAAATTTTTTCCTGATTTTTGAAATAAAATAATTTCACACGTATGATGCAATATGTTATGCATGTAGTAAAGATAATAAGGCATTAAGAATATGAGTTATGAAGTAACTAAACGATTACTTTGAATTAAACTATGATCATTGATTGTTCAAAGTGACTTGAATGTATATGTCACTCAAAGAGCAATAGATAATATTAGTTGTAACAGTCGCACGAGGCAAGTTCTTAAACCCTACTTCTCTTTTATGAAAGGTTTCTATCTCTAATCTTCTTATTGTATTGAAAGCAAGTTTCTAAACCTTATGTTTACATTGAGCAAGTTCATAAATCATATACTTATGTTGATCAAGTTTCTTAGTTTTGATTATCCAATTATATAACTCTGATTGAGATGTTCTAATTCTTTTAAAACAATACTTCGGCTATACAATGTTTGTTTCAATTGTATACCTTAAAATTCATTATTCGATTTGAAATATCAGTTATATTATTGAACCTTGATTGACTAGCAAACTCTTATTGATTCGACTAGCCCATAGTTGATGAGCGTTCTAAATTCCAGAACTATTATTGAAGTTAATCCAAACCAAACTTTCTTTGGTGCAGTCTCTGATGTCAAACTAAGATGAACAACCCTTTATAGGGGATTATATTTACGCGTTAGCGTTAAGATATTGTACACATACATGGTACAAAGGGTTGATCCCCCTAAGTACGAGAAGCAAGGCCCATATAGTCTTACGACTGTTAAAGGTTTAAAGTAGAAATACTTTATAACCTAGGACATAGTTCGTGGTCTTATGACCCTCAGATGTTCTTTTGATTCTTAATTGTAATCTTGATTTAAAAGCCGAGCTTTCAATTACCCTGTATCCATTGATTATTCGCATGTTGTTATTATTATTATTATTATTATTATTATTATTATTATTATTATTATTATTATTATTATTGTTTCACTTGCGGGGCAATTGTTGCTCACTCTTGCATAATAACATTGCAGCTAAGGTTGAAAGAGTTGATGAACCATCTTCTAGTAAGGGAAAAGGCAAGGCGAACAAGTGATGAAGATTTGTTTGATTTATTTGAAAGATGTTTATATAATAGACCTATGTTATTTATGTTATGTTTCCGCATTGATGTTTTGTTTAAGGTTAGATGACCTAGGATTGATGTTATTATGATATTGTAACCCTTTAATGGGAGGATTTTTATTTCAGTTAAAAGTTTTCATTCATATATTTTATGGGTAGTTAGATGTGATGTGATTTATTTGGATAGTGAACACCAAATCCTGTGGGAATGAAGTACCCGGATTTGAGGGTGTCACATAATTAAAAGCCCTACTCCTAAATAGTTTAGGAGGGTTGCCTATATCTATAAATAAGAGGAGTCTTCTTATGGATTGGGGTTACACATACTTCCATAAAATTTGAGAGAGTATTCATAATTTCTTAAGAGAGAGAAAGCTAGGGTTTGTCACCACCCACTTCTTTAATTCTTATTATTCCTTGGTGGATCACCTCTATAGGCCAAACACTTAGGTGGCTAACGTTGATCAAAGGAATCTGATCGGTGGAATTCAAGGAGAACGCGAAGGAATTGAAGTTGAACTTGTACTTGAGAAAACTTTGTTCTACAAGGGTATAATTCTCTATCTCTTTTTATTAATTTATAATTGCGCATAAAGATTGATTCTGGTTATGGTTTGTAAAATTTTAAATTCTGATTTTACCATGCTTCCGTTATTTATATGCAATTTAATTGTATGTTCATGGATATTACAAACCATCAGTGGTATCAAGAGCCAAACTTTATGGAAATTATTAATTGTTTTGATTCCGTGTATGCATGAGTATGTATTTAGAACAATTTATTGGGCATACTATGTTGTATAAAATCATGAGTTTTAAAAATAATTGCAAAAAATCGAGTTTTGGATGAAAAATAGATCAAATTTGCGACTGTAGAAAAAACACAGAAACAGTTCTGCAGATATGGCACTGCCGCGTCGTGTCCCTCGTTAATAATGGCGTTGCCGCGCTGGTTTTGTTCATGAAACCGGCACTGTCGCGCCATATTGGCAGAATTCGCGATTTTGATAATTTTATGCAGTTTTTCAAAAATTAAAATAAAGAGTTATTTTACATGGTTTTATAATTAAAATAAATAGTTATTTTAAACTTGAAATTGGATTTCATGCTACTCTAAATTGTCCATTAAATGATATCATATATGGAATGGTTTTAATTTAATGGGATGAATATTATTTATTGATACATATGTTGATATGTATGATAATAAATGGGATTGATTATGAACTATTGACCAATGTATGATTGAATTTGTTTTATGAAGATGTTTGAATGAATGAGTTTTTATAAATGGGGTCTGCGTACCTCGTCCTTTCTAATTTTTCTGATGTAAATTCTATCTCCCTCCCATATACTTCTCATTGACTGCTGATCAATGTTTCTATTTATTGTAAATAGTTTTGTAATAGGAGTAGTTATAATTATTTTGAAGAATTGGAGTCAAGGAGCCTAGAAGACCCGTTTGTAATCAAGCTCAGGTTTAAATATAATAGTTATATTTAATTTTGTTCTTGCACCCTAGATTTGACTTTTTGGTTCACTTGGTGGCTCTAGTGAACCAAACTAGAATAAAAGTCCATAATCAATCTAAGTAGAATATAGTATTCTATATGTGCATGCTAAGTATATATGACACTTATTTTATACATATATGACACTTATTCTTCGCATGTTAAATAATATGACACTTATTTTATACATATATGTACATGCGTGCTAAACAAGATGAGACAATTAATAACAAACCCCTCAAAGAAATTATATTAAGTTGTAACGCTCAAAAATATTTGGAATATCAAACGTCATCTTTTAGCATGATAAAACGATAAAGTATCAAATAATCATTATAAGTTTGTTGTGTCACACAAGACTTATAATAATTTTTGAGATGTTGTTTTATCACATTTGATGCTTATAAAGGAATTGAACAATGCGGTTTTGTTGTGTCACACAAGAAAAATGTTTTTCTCTTCACTTATATTGAGGTGCTAGGTCCGAGTTAACTTGGATAATTTTGATTTGAATGTGTCACACATAATCATAATAATCTAAAAGGCAAAATACAAGGAGTTACATGATGATGTAATTGACAAAGAGTTGTCTACCTATTTATTTATATATAGTTTGTTGTGTCACACAAGACTATATACATTTGAAATATGATCTCTATTCTCACTAGCAAGTCTTTAATTAGATTTGCCGAACTATATAAAGAGGGTAATATAGTTTAATGAAAAATAGTGGGAGATACTAATTTAAATAAAGACATAATTTCTTTTGGTAATTAATAAAATAAATGTATGCTAAAATGTTTGTCTATTTCACATGCATACTTTTACAAATACCCACACAGACTAGTTAAGGAATATGCGAATTGTTCTCACTGCTGAAAAGATTTCTTATGTCCTAAATTCGCCTGTCCCTGCAACTGTTGCAGAAACAGCCTCTGAGGAAGAGATTGCTACTTTTAAGAAGTGGCAAGATGATGCAACCATGGCTCAATGCATCATGCTCGCATCCATGAGTAACGAGCTTCAGCGTCAACATGAAAAGATGGATGCTCCTACTATACTGCTGCACCTCAAGGCGTTGTATGGTGAACAAATTAGGACTGCTAGATATCAGATATCTAAGTAGCTCTTCTGATCTCGGATGACCGATGGCACTACCGTTGAGACTCATGTCCTAAAGATGATCAATCTAATTGAACAATTTGGACAGTTAGGGTTCGTGATGGATGGGGAGTTGAGCAAAGATCTGAACTTATAGTCACTCCCGGACACCTTCTCACAATTTGTTATGAATTTTCACATGAATAAGTTGGACGTCAGCTTGCCTGAGTTACTTAACATGTTGAAAACTGCAGAGGGTCACTTCCCATCTAAGAAGAACCAAGTCTTGTTGGTGGATGATTCTTCCAAGAAGAGGAAGAGGTCCAAGGGGGGTTCTTCTAAAAAAATGAAAAAGAAGAAGGCAAGGGAAAGGCAAAGGATATTAAGAAAACTGATCTTGATAGAAAAGGAATATGCTTCCATTGTAATAAGCTGGGTCACTAGAAAAAAAATTGTAAGGAGTATCTTGCAGAGGCTAAGCAAAAGAAGCTTGGAAAAGCTTCAACTTCATATCAAGGTTTGTTCATGATTAAAATAAATCTTTCTGTAAGTCAAAGTTCTACTTGGGTATTAGATACCAGCTGTGGTTCTCACTTACGTAATACTATACAGGGACTAAGCAGAAGTAGGAAGCTGAACAAAGATGAAGTCATCCTACGCGTGGGAAATGAAGCATAGGTTGTCGCATTAGCCATAGGAACTTATTGTTTAGCACTGCCTACGGGTAAGTCCATTAGTTTAAATAATTGTTTTTATGTTCCAATACTTATTAGAAACATTATTTCTATTCCTATGGTGGACAAGGATGGTTTTGAAATTATAATAAAGAACAACAATTGTTCTATTTATAATAATAGTGTTTTATATGGTGTTGGCAATTTACCGAATAGACTTTGCTTACTTGACTTGCATGAAAATATACTTCAAATTGAACAAACTAAGAAAAGAAAAAGAGATAATGTAAATTATACCTTTATGTGGCACTGTAGACTCAGTTATATTAATGAAACAAGATTAAACAAGTTGCATAAAAATGGACTTTTAGAGCTGTCTGATTTCGAATCGTATCTAACTTGTGAATCTTGTCTCATAGATAAGATGACCAAATCTCCTTTTAGCGAAAAAGGAGAAAGAGTTACAGAGTTGTTAAAGTTGGTACACACGGATGTGTGGACCTATAACAACAGATGCACGAGGAGGGTATTCATATTTTATTACTTTCACTGATGATTATTCTAGATTTGGATATGTGTATTTAATGAAATACAAGTCTGAATCATTTGAAAAGTTCAAATAAATCAGAAGTGAAGTAGAGAAATAAACTGACAAGAGTATTAAGATTCTTTGATCGGATCAAGAAGGTGAATACTTAAGCAATGAGTTTCTCGATTATCTCAAAGAAAATGGTATGATCTCACAATGGACTCCACCAGGCACGCCACAACACAATGGTGTATCTGAAAGGAGAAATCGAACCTTGGTGGACATGGTTCGTTCCATAATGAGTTTTACCGATCTTCCAGTTTCCTTCTGGGGTTATGCCCTAAAAACGGCAGCATACCTACTTAACAAGGTACCTTCTAAATCCATCCCAAAGACCCCATATGAATTATGGATAGGGAGAAAACCAAATCTTAAGTATGTTAAGGCTTGGGGTTGTCCGGCTTATGTCAAAAGGTTTGAGAATGATAAGCTAGAGACTAGATCCGACAAGGTAGATTTGTGGGATACCCTAAAGAAGTTGCAGGGTATTATTTCTACCATCCTACTGATCAAAAGGTGTTTGTTGCGATGCAACTTTCTTGGAAAAGGAGTTTATCCTTGAAGGGGTCAGTGGGAGAAAGATAAATCTTGAAGAAGTTCAAGAACCACAAAATATTATGGGTCAAAGTCAAGTACCTGACCAAGTAGAAGTACCTACTGTACCACATCCTATTCATAAATATAGAAGAGTACCAAAGATACCTAAAAGGTATGAATTCATCATAGAGGATGATGATGAGGTATGCATTATAGATGATGATGATCCATCGACTTATGAAGACGCAATTAGTTGTAAAGACTTAGAGAAATGGCTAGCAGCCATGAAATTCGAGATGGATTCTATGTATGAGAATCAAGTATGGACTTTGGTTACTCCACTTGAGGGCATTAAGCCTATTGGGTACAAATGGGTCTTTAAGAGAAAGACTGGGACAGACGGTAAGGTAGAGAGACTTATAAGGCCTGACTGGTTGCCAAAGGTTTCAAACAAAGATAAGGCATTAACTATAATGAAACTGTGACGCCCCCAAATTCGGGTCTCCAAATACCCGGATCCGGTCATCACGATCCAACATAAACATCCACCTATAACAACATATGGTATCTAACATGCGGAATAAAATAAACATACATTTTTCATTACAAGGTGTTACTAGTCCCAGAATACAAATAACCTTAAACACATACACAATCCATACCCTAATAGCTATCAGGGATTAAATTATATTACAGAAGTCAACTACACATAATTTTATTTTCTGCTACATGAAGTCTATCACTTCATCTTTTCCTTTCCTTTGTTCTTCCCTGACGTCTCGGGTTTAGCTGCAATGAAGTCATGATATAGCAAGAATGAGCAACGAGTTTGCCCAGTAAGTTTAAAGTGCAACAATAAAGATATATCATGATGAAGGGATATTAAAGGAATTTCAACAATAGAATAATCAGAAGCAAGAACATTAAATGTTTTTAGAACGATTGATAGTCAAATAGACTTTGAACGAAAACTTCCAGAGGAGTCAATAGCTAGTTGACCCTCTGGTTACTGGCTACAGAATAACGTACTTGAGGGGATCAGCCTCGCGTACCCTATGTATATGCATAACATTTAATTCTGCTATTTGTACCTTATATACGGTACGTGGGGTACTCCCCTATAAATAAAGGGGTGTTCGTACAGTCTAAGAATCCTCACCATTAATTGGTTCGGATAGCTTTTATAAATTTCACATACTTTGTCTGACCGAACAAAGGTTCAGACTTAATTATGAATAGTTCCTAAATCTCGGAACTTAAATAAATGTATAAATTCAAATGCACAGGTGCGAATGTCAATAAATACATAGAGGTGGAATAATTTTTAAAAGTAATTAGACCACTTAAAGCATGCTTGGAGGAAAATTCAAGCTTAAAGAATAACTTGCAATAATGTATACCTTTTTGCATGAATTAAAATACTGCATAAGGTTTTAGAAGTATTGCTCAATGTAAAAGTTGGGTAAGGAAGAACTTGCAATAATGTAAGAAGTTTAGGGTTAGGAACTTGCCTGTTTGCTCAGCTACAGATAAATTCTAGCTTTACTTAGTTGATCTTGGATAACCTATCAGTTGATAAAGTGGGTTCATCCATTAGCATTGCATAACTGTATACACTCACTTATGTTATTTCCTTAAACAATTCCCCATCTGTATTTAATTTCCGTCTAATCATTAGCTAAACAGAACTTAACTCCATGACCTTTAATTGATAACTAATCATGCATACCTTGAATACTCCGACCATTACCCTTACTTGTCCCTATCTATGGGTTAACAACCTTTATTACTAGCATGGTTTAATAACAACTACATGATGGTTGAGATTTTACTTAATCTTTTTATTTGTTAATCACTGTTTATCCCAAGGGTAATTTAGTACATAGCACACTTAATATATTTAATAAATCATTAAGTGTTTATAATCATTATTTATTAAGGGTCAAGGCTAAATAATTAACTTATAAATCTCCTTTATACTTAATCATTATTTCATTAATGATTAAGTGGTTAATTCCCTTCTTATTCAATAAACTTTATTAATACATAATTATTTATTAATAATAATTAAATACTTTATTATTATTATTCATACTTAATTATTATTACTATGTAAATAATAATTAAATATTTATTGAAAATAATAAATAATTATTTATTAACTTTATTCGTACACAATTATTATTATTATTAAATAATAATTAAATATTTACTATAGTTATTTATTATTTTATTGAAAAATAATAATTAGTTATTTATTAACTTTATTTATATTATAAATAATTATTTTATTAACTTTATTCATATTCAATTATTATTATTGTTAAAAAAAATAATTAAATATTTATTATCTTTATTTATTATTTATAAATAAATAATAAATAATGGTTCATTAACTCTATTCATATTTAACTATCATTTAATATTATTCAGATAATAATTAAATATTTATTATTTATTGAAAATAATTAATTACTATATTAACTTTATTTATTAAAGTAATACCAGTTAGTTTGCAAATGCATTACTAACTTCAAATTACTACCCTATATTTGGGTCTTAATTGCTGTATCACAGGCACTAGAGACGTACTAAGTCCCTGCAATTGATTAAATATGGTACCTCGAACGAATTGCCCCAAATAGGGGAATTATCCAATTCAATATCATAACAGATTCCTTCATCAAAATAGACCAACACAATGCAATAAAATCCCATCACAGTATAACCAATGCTATTACTGTTAGAACCTTCAAGGTACCTTGACAATGATTTTCCAATTAAAGACCTAATACAGAGTCCAACCCAACCCACAGTCGGTCCAAATACTGAAGAAGGAAGGAAAGAAAATGAATGAACTAACTATATCATCGCATTACCAGAGTTTAAAACCCAAAAATTTATACAAGGTTCTGGGTTTCAAACCCACACAGTTGACAGTACCAATTTGAGTACGAAAGGAAAAAAATGATTTCAACAACCATAAAAATTCCAAAAATTTAATCCAATACAAAGAATAATCCAGTTAATACAGTACCCAGAATCAATTTAACCAATACAGCGAATAACGTATTCGCAATGCAGAGAAGCCATAGCCCAATACAGAGAAACAAAAATTTAAATTAAAGCTACTCGGTCACTACCTTGCTAATGATCGGACTGCAATCTTCCTCCTTCTACCGAAATAAACGGTGTAACCTTGAGGCATTCACTCCAAATGAAACCCACGATCGAACTCCCCTGCTCCCTCTCCCACTTGAACCCTAATTTTCTAATTTGGAACTCTGAACTTCTAATTGAGAACTCACCAATTCTAAGAATCGGCAGCTTCAGGGTTGGGGTCTCAATTTATAGGGAAATGTTTGCCCAATTTGTGGTTAATACCCTAATTGCTTTGGACAATATCTGAGGGTTTGAGGAGAACTGGCTGTCGACCGTTTCACATCAACCCAGCCGCGATTTCGTCGGCAGGACCTCGAGCATCGTACCCCCCCTTTTCACCGTCCAATCGCCGATTTCCTCGAACCTGTGGTCCAACTGTTGGTCGTTCGGTCGTTGACGCCTTCACTGCCTCGTCCGTTGGTTAATCCCTTGGTAGCCGCCGGTCCTCCTACGCTACCGTGCTGTCAATCGGTTCCCCCACCTACGCCGACCTGTCGCGCCCCTTCCCCTCTTCCTTTGCTCCGATCGATTTGAGAGGCTAGTTCGATTTGAGGGTTTAGGTCTTGATAGGTTTTCTGAATTGAGGGTCTAGGCGTAGGAGTGTTCTCTTTGATCAATTATCCCAATTAAGCTGCTGATGAATTTCTTCAACAAGAAACGGATCCAACCCGACCCGATGGACCCGGTCCATTTCCACTACCCAACCCGGCTGAACATTTATTTAACTTGCCAAAAGGATTGGGCTTAGCCCCACTTGACTTAACACTAGGATCCAGTCCGGTCTGAGAAGAAATTTGGCTTACTCAATAGTTGGGTCGACTAAATAATTGGGAGGGCAGCCCAATCAAGAATGATAAGGGCATTGGGTCATTCGAAACAAAAGTAATGGGCCATCCTAGATAAAAGGAAAGTGACCCAAATTAAATTAATAATATTATGTTCTAATATTTAACTTGAATAACTAATTCAATAAATTAATTATTTAAACATTTGTTTCTGCAAAATTTCTCTTTCGAATTATTAAATAAAATGGGTTTATTTATTATTCTTCTTCCAATTTCTTTCAAATAAAAACTTGGGGTTAACCCACTAATTTAAATCGCACTATTAATGGGCCCCTTAATGTAAGAAAATTATTGGACCATATAATTATATAATTAAATATAATTCTTACATGAGTCCAATTAAATTCATAAAATTATATAAGATGAATTTTATTTATCAAAATAATTTGATACAATGTTCTGAAAATTCCTGGACTTTACATCCTCTCCCCCTTATAAAAATTCCGTCCTCGGAATTTCAATCTAAGGTTACTCAAATAATCGCGGATAGTTTGCTCTCATCTTCTCTTCAAGTTCCCACGTAGCCTCTTCTACCGCGTGATTTCTCCAGAGAACTTTTACCGAGTGAATGATTTTATTCCTCAGCTTCTGCTCTTTTCTATCCAGTATTTGAACAGGAATCTCCTCGTACGATAAATCTCTTTCGACTTGAATTGGTTCATAGGAGATAACATGTTTGTAATCTGGCTTATACGGACGCAATACTGATACGTGGAACACGTTGTGGATGTGCTCAAGTTCAGGAGGTAATGCTACCTCGTACGCCACTTCGCCTATTCTCCTCAGAATCTCGAACGGTCCTATGAACCTAGGGCTCAGCTTGCCCTTCTTCCCAAAACGGATCTTCCCCTTCCAGGGAGATACCTTCAGAAACACAAAGCTACCAACTTCAAAGTCTCGTTTCTGACGATGTAGGTCGGCATACTTCTTCTGACGATCTTGAGCTGTTACTAACCGCTGTCTTATTACCTTAATAATTTCCACGGTTTGTTGTACCAATTCTGGTCCCAACAATCTCCGTTCACCAACTTCATCCCAACACAACGGTGTTCGACACTTCCTTCCATACAATGCTTCGTACGGTGGCATACCAATGCTAGCATGGTAGCTATTATTGTAGGAGAACTCTACTAGTGGCAAGTGATCGTCCCAGCTACCACTTAAGTCCATCACAACTGCCCGAAGCATATCCTCTAGGGTCTGAATTGTTCGCTCACTCTGACCATCAGTCTGAGGATGATATGCCGTACTCATCCTTAACTGTGTCCCTAGTCTTTCCTGTAGACTTCTCCAAAAATTTGACGTGAAACGCGGATCTCTGTCAGATATAATAGACACCGGCACTCCATGTCGTGATACTATCTCCTTCACGTAAAGTTTCGCCAACTGCTCCAATTTGTACCTGATCTTGATTGGTAGGAAATGGGCAGACTTGGTCAAACGGTCTACGATTACCCAGATGGCGTCTAGACCCTTTTGAGTTGTCGGGAGTCCTACCACAAAATCCATAGTAATGTGCTCCCACTTCCATTCTGGAATCTCCAAGGGTTGCAATAATCCGCTCGGCCGTTGGTGCTCAGCCTTGATCCGTTGACAGGTCAAACACCGGCTAACGAACTCTGCAACTTCCCCTTTCAAATGCGGCCACCAATAATGTTGACGAAGATCTTGATATATCTTGGTGCTTCCTGGATGTACCGAAAACCTTGTATTATGGGCCTCCTGCAAAATCTCCTCCCTTAAGTCTGGTACGTAGGGTATCCAGACCCTCCCCTCGAATCTCAGCAATCCTGTGCTGTCAACCTTATACTTCGAGGCTTTTCCCTCCGATAACTGTTTCTTAATGTCAATGCATTCCTCGTCAAATTCTTGAGCCTTCTTTATCTTATCCAGTAGAGTTGGACCTACCGTCACGGCGAACACCTTTTCGTCCACCTCCATTGGGTACCTAACTTCCAGCTCCAGACGTTCAAAGTCCCGTATCAACTCCTCCTGGACTGTCAGCTGCATCAATTTCACCTTGCCTTTCCTACTTAAGGCATCAGCCACTACATTTGCTTTGCCCGGATGGTACAGAATTTCACAGTCGTAGTCCTTGATCAATTCTAACCATCGGCGTTGCCTCATGTTCAGCTCCTTTTGAGTGAAGATATATTTCAGACTTTTGTGATCTGTATATATCTCACAATTCTCCCCGTATAGGTAGTGCCTCCAAATCTTCAAGGCAAACACCACCGCGGCTAACTCCAGGTCGTGAGTCGGATAACCCTTCTCATAATCCTTCAGCTGACGCGATGCGTACGCCACGACCTTGCCGTGTTGCATCAGTACACAGCCAAGACCCTTGTGTGACGCATCGTTATACACTACGAAACCCCCAGTGTTGTCCGGTAAGGTTAACACTGGTGCTTGGCTAAGTCTCTTTTTCAACTCCATGAAACTTTCCTCACATTTCTCCGACCAAACAAATTTAACTGTTTTCCTGGTGAGATTGGTCAATGGCGATGCTATCTTGGAAAAATCCTGAATGAATCTTCGATAGTATCCTGCTAGTCCCAAGAAACTCCGGATTTCTGTGGGTGTCTTCGGTTGTTCCCAGTTGATAACTGCCTCCACTTTTGCTGGGTCCACCGAAACACCATTTTTGTCGATGACGTGGCCCAAAAATTGTACCCTCTGCAACCAAAACTCACACTTAGAAAACTTTGCATACAATTTCTCCCTCCTGAGAGCTTCTAATACAATCTTCAAATGTTCAGCATGCTCCTCCTCGGTTTCTGAATACACCAAGATGTCATCGATGAATACAACTACGAACTTGTCAAAGTACTGCTTGAACACTCTGTTCATCATATCCATGAATGCTGCTGGTGCATTCGTCAATCCAAAAGACATTACCAGAAACTCGAAGTGCCCGTAACGAGTTCTGAATGCAGTCTTCGGGATATCTTCTTGCCTCACCTTCAGCTGATGATAGCCTGTTCTTAAGTCGATCTTGGAAAAGTACTTCGCTCCTTTAAGTTGATCAAACAGATCGTCGATTCTAGGAAGCGGATACCTATTCTTAATCGTAACTTTGTTCAACTCCCGGTAGTCGATACAAAGTCGCATAGAACCATCTTTCTTCTTTACAAACAGAACTGGCGCTCCCCACGGGGACACACTCGGTCTGATATAACCTTTATCTAACAGCTCCTGCAGTTGCACCATCAACTCCTTCATCTCTACAGGTGCCATTCGATACGGCGGTTTTGATATTGGTGCGGTTCCCGGTGCCAAATCGATAACGAACTCGGTTTCCCTATCCGGCGGCAGTCCCGGAAGTTCCTCAGGAAAGACATCGGTGAAATCTCTCACGACTGGTATTTGACTCATCTCATCCCCGACCTGACGAGTATCGACCACATGGGCCAAATAACATTCGCAACCCCTCTTGAGTAATCTCCTTGTTTGCATCATAGTAAGACAACAAGATTGGCTTGGTGACTTACTGCCGTAAAATACCACCTTCGACTTATTAGGAGTCTTTAGGTGTATACATTTCTTCTTACAGTCAATAACTGCTCCGTGGGTTGATAGCCAATCCATTCCCAAGATTACATCGAACTCTCCCAATCGAATTGGTATCACATCCACATTGAGCTTAAATCCTCGCATTTCAACACAGCAATTCCTATGAATGTGTTTTACAGGGATAATTTCTTTGTTTGCTACTTCTACGTTCATAGGGTGTTCTAACTTTTCACAAGGTACATTTAACTGTCTAGCAAATTCTTCGGAAACAAAAGAGCAAGTAGCACCCGAATCAAATAACACATATGCATTTATATCATTGATTGGGATGATACCTGACACCACGTCCTTGGATTCCATTGCATCCTGGACAGTCATGTTGAACGTGCGGGCTGTCGGCCTGTTAGCTTGACTGGCTGGTGTCCCATAGCTCAGCCGGTTATTGTTCCCGCTGTTGTTGTTCCTGTTACCACTCCCAGCGTCACCCTTCTTCTTCGGACAATCCCTTATCTGGTGGTCGGGTGCTCCACATGAAAAACATCCCCCCTTTGGCTTATTCTGACATTGGGGAGCCATGTGCCCCGGCTGTCCGCAACGGTAACACACACTCCTTCCCTTCATACATTCCCCGGTGTGATTCTTGCCGCAATTATTGCACCTGCCTGGTTTCTTTGCCTCCCCTCCAGACTGGTTTCCTCCGGGTTTATTGCTCCCGAAAGATTGGCTTTCACTCCATTTGCGCTTATTGGGGTTGCTGGCCCCGCTGCTCCCTGCCTTCGGGCCCTCATGTCCTTTCTTCTTCTCTTGGTTGTATTTGGCCAGGGCCTCACTGCCACCCTCTGCAATGATTTCCCTCTCCATCAATTCTGCAAATGTTCTGATTTTCAATACTGCCACAGAACGGTATAACCATGGTTTCAACCCTTGGTCAAACCTACGAGCTTTCCTTTCCTCGGTGCTGACTTGGTGAGCTGCAAACCGTGCCAACTCGTTAAACTTAGCTGCGTACTCAGCCACAGACATGTTCCCTTGTTTTAGTTCCAGGAACTTGATTTCCATCTCCTGCTTCATGCTCTCTGGAAAGTAATTTTCCAAGAACATTTCCTTAAAACGATCCCAAGCGACAGTGCCTTCTTCCACTCGGCCTCTGTTGGCCTTCCACCAGTAGTTTGCCTCGCCTTTTAACATGAAGGTAGCAAAACTTGTTTTCTGTTCCTCTGCCACCTGTGCTACCTCAAAGACCTTCTCTATTTCTTCTATCCAGGTCTGCGCTTCGATTGGGTTAAGAGTTCCCTTGAACTCAGGTGGTCCCACCAATTTGAAATCTTTAAAATTCGCCAGATGATGCACTGGCTCGGCTGCTGCTTGGGTCCCTACATGCGGCGGTCTTGATTGCATGGCCTCTGCCAGCATTTCCGCAAACATTCTCATTGGGTTAGTTTGATTCCCAACCTCGCTCTCAGATTCTTCAACCTGTCGGTTTCGTGGTCGTCCTCTTGGCGACATGTTTTGAATGAGGAAACTGATGACTTTTACCTATAGATTTATATTTTACATGTCATGTTATTAAAATAAGCAATCAAGGGCAAAATATCTATCAACACATTTGATTTAAGTGAAACATTTGCATTTATATTCATATACCACTGTTTTCTTACAAGACTAAACCTGTGGCATACTGCTATAAATGCGCCACTGTGTGCCCTATCCATCAATAACCTTTCCCCCTAGACAAAAGTGGGGAATCCTAATCTTTCATCCCTAAAGATCACAAAATTTGGGGTTTAACTGCTACCCCAAGCATAAATACAGATATAAAGCTTCACAAAATAACATAAATATGTCCCTAATATGACAAAAAAAGTGGGACTGACTGAACTAAAGAAAATCAACTGCTTCATCAATTCACTGCTCATCATGACGGATCCGAGCCTGCTGACCAGAGAATGCTCCATCACCGACCCTGCGACGAACAGAGCGACTGGACTCCCCTACCTCAGTCTGGGGTCTCCTGTAAGCTGCATCTAGGGCATGGCCTAGGGTCTCTATCCTCACAGATCTGGCCTCTAACTGGTCCTCTAGCTGATCAACCCTCCTGGCCTCCCTGGCCCAGGCCGCCCTGACGCGCATCCTCGCAGCCACCTCCAGTCCAGCCTCGAACCTCATAGCCTCCTGTTTTGCCCTCAGGTGGGCGATCTGTAAATCCCTCTGCTCCAACCTCTCTCTCAACTCAGCATTTCGGGCCACTAGCTGATGTAGCAGTGGTCCGACCTGCTGTGCTGAGGACTCATAGCCCTGCAGCTGTACCTTAGCCACCCCTAAGTCATGCTCGAGCTGGTAGGCCAGGTCTCTGTACTGGTCCTCCATAAACTGATGGGTCTGGTTTTGCTCCTCCAAATGAGCAATCCGAGCCTCCAGCTCCTCATTTCTGTCAGTCAACCCCTCGATGATATCCTCAGCAGTGGACCCCATGCCATCAATATCAGCAGGTGGCTCCTCCCCCTCGGTCTCGGGGTCCTCCTCCTCAGCCTCTGGATCCTGACTGCCTGACCTCATGACTCTACCTACCACCGGCTCTGGTAGCTCCCTAAGGTAGTCCTCCTCCGGCTCGGACTCCTCCTGTAACAATCCCGGGGCAATAGGAGCATAGCCCACCAGCTGCTCCGCCACTACCGGTATGTCTATAAATACCTCCTCCTCCTCACGGGCTCCACTAGTCCCTGCCCTGTCAGCCATCCTACAATCACACCGAAAATTAACATTAGTACAACAATAAAATATATTCATTGAAGAAATGAAGTTATATTTCATTGGGTACTACTTGACTCGATGAATTCCCCAATTCATCAAAACCACATAATTAAATCTCCTAGATTTATCTCCTAATACTCAATACGAGTTTACTATGAAGGTTATATCCTAGGTTTCGCGATCCTAAAGTTTATAACCTACAGCTCTGATACCAACCTGTGACGCCCCCAAATTCGGGTCTCCAAATACCCGGATCCGGTCATCACGATCCAACATAAACATCCACCTATAACAACATATGGTATCTAACATGCGGAATAAAATAAACATACGTTTTTCATTACAAGGTGTTACTAGTCCCAGAATACAAATAACCTTAAACACATACACAATCCATACCCTAATAGCTATCAGGGATTAAATTATATTACAGAAGTCAACTACACATAATTTTATTTTCTGCTACATGAAGTCTATCACTTCATCTTTTCCTTTCCTTTGTTCTTCCCTGACGTCTCGGGTTTAGCTGCAATGAAGTCATGATATAGCAAGAATGAGCAACGAGTTTGCCCAGCAAGTTTAAAGTGCAACAATAAAGATATATCATGATGAAGGGATATTAAAGGAATTTCAACAATAGAATAATCAGAAGCAAGAACATTAAATGTTTTTAGAACGATTGATAGTCAAATAGACTTTGAACGAAAACTTCCAGAGGAGTCAATAGCTAGTTGACCCTCTGGTTACTGGCTACAGAATAACGTACTTGAGGGGATCAGCCTCGCGTACCCTATGTATATGCATAACATTTAATTCTGCTATTTGTACCTTATATACGGTACGTGGGGTACTCCCCTATAAATAAAGGGGTGTTCGTACAGTCTAAGAATCCTCACCATTAATTGGTTCGGATAGCTTTTATAAATTTCACATACTTTGTCTGACCGAACAAAGGTTCAGACTTAATTATGAATAGTTCCTAAATCTCGGAACTTAAATAAATGTATAAATTCAAATGCACGAGTGCGAATGTCAATAAATACATAGAGGTGGAATAATTTTTAAAAGTAATTAGACCACTTAAAGCATGCTTGGAGGAAAATTCAAGCTTAAAGAATAACTTGCAATAATGTATACCTTTTTGCATGAATTAAAATACTGCATAAGGTTTTAGAAGTATTGCTCAATGTAAAAGTTGGGTAAGGAAGAACTTGCAATAATGTAAGAAGTTTAGGGTTAGGAACTTGCCTGTTTGCTCAGCTACAGATAAATTCTAGCTTTACTTAGTTGATCTTGGATAACCTATCAGTTGATAAAGTGGGTTCATCCATTAGCATTGCATAACTGTATACACTCACTTATGTTATTTCCTTAAACAATTCCCCATCTGTATTTAATTTCCGTCTAATCATTAGCTAAACAGAACTTAACTCCATGACCTTTAATTGATAACTAATCATGCATACCTTGAATACTCCGACCATTACCCTTACTTGTCCCTATGTATGGGTTAACAACCTTTATTACTAGCATGGTTTAATAACAACTACATGATGGTTGAGATTTTACTTAATCTTTTATTTGTTAATCACTGTTTATCCCAAGGGTAATTTAGTACATAGCACACTTAATATATTTAATAAATCATTAAGTGTTTATAATCATTATTTATTAAGGGTCAAGGCTAAATAATTAACTTATAAATCTCCTTTATACTTAATCATTATTTCATTAATGATTAAGTGGTTAATTCCCTTCTTATTCAATAACTTTATTAATACATAATTATCATTAATAATAATTAAATACTTATTATTATTATTCATACTTAATTATTATTACTATGTAAATAATAATTAAATATTTATTGAAAATAATAAATAATTATTTATTAACTTTATTCGTACACAATTATTATTATTATTAAATAATAATTAAATATTTACTATAGTTATTTATTATTTTATTGAAAAATAATAATTAGTTATTTATTAACTTTATTTATATTATAAATAATTATTTTATTAACTTTATTCATATTCAATTATTATTATTGTTAAAAAAAATAATTAAATATTTATTATCTTTATTTATTATTTATAAATAAATAATAAATAATGGTTCATTAACTCTATTCATATTTAACTATCATTTAATATTATTCAGATAATAATTAAATATTTATTATTTATTGAAAATAATTAATTACTATATTAACTTTATTTATTAAAGTAATACCAGTTAGTTTGCAAATGCATTACTAACTTCAAATTACTACCCTATATTTGGGTCTTAATTGCTGTATCACAGGCACTAGAGACGTACTAAGTCCCTGCAATTGATTAAATATGGTACCTCGAACGAATTGCCCCAAATAGGGGAATTATCCAATTCAATATCATAACAGATTCCTTCATCAAAATAGACCAACACAATGCAATAAAATCCCATCACAGTATAACCAATGCTATTACTGTTAGAACCTTCAAGGTACCTTGACAATGATTTTCCAATTAAAGACCTAATACAGAGTCCAACCCAACCCACAGTCGGTCCAAATACTGAAGGAGGAAGGAAAGAAAATGAATGAACTAACTATATCATCGCATTACCAGAGTTTAAAACCCAAAAATTTATACAAGGTTCTGGGTTTCAAACCCACACAGTTGACAGTACCAATTTGAGTACGAAAGGAAAAAAATGATTTCAACAACCATAGAAATTCCAAAAATTTAATCCAATACAAAGAATAATCCAGTTAATACAGTACCCAGAATCAATTTAACCAATACAGGGAATAAAGTATTCTCAATGCAGAGAAGCCATAGCCCAATACAGAGAAACAAAATTTAAATTAAAGCTACTCGGTCACTACCTTGCTAATGATCGGACTGCAATCTTTCTCCTTCTACCGAAATAAACGGTGTAACCTTGAGGCATTCACTCCAAATGAAACCCACGATCGAACTCCCCTGCTCCCTCTCCCACTTGAACCCTAATTTTCTAATTTGGAACTCTGAACTTCTAATTGAGAACTCACCAATTCTAAGAATCGGCAGCTTCAGGGTTGGGGTCTCAATTTATAGGGAAATATTTGCCCAATTTGTGGTTAATACCCTAATTGCTTCGGACAATATCTGAGGGTTTGAGGAGAACTGGCTGTCGACCGTTTCACATCAACCCAGCCGCGATTTCGTCGGCAGGACCTCGAGCATCGTACCCCCCCTTTTCACCGTCCAATCGCCGATTTCCTCGAACCTGTGGTCCAACTGTTGGTCGTTCGGTCGTTGACGCCTTCACTGCCTCGTCCATTGGTTAATCCCTTGGTAGCCGCCGGTCCTCCTACGCTACCGTGCTGTCAATCGGTTCCCCCACCTACGCCGACCTGTCGCGCCCCTTCCCCTCTTCCTTTGCTCCGATCGATTTGAGAGGCTAGTTCGATTTGAGGGTTTAGGTCTTGATAGGTTTTCTGAATTGAGGGTCTAGGCGTAGGAGTGTTCTCTTTGATCAATTATCCCAATTAAGCTGCTGATGAATTTCTTCAACAAGAAACGGATCCAACCCGACCCGATGGACCCGGTCCATTTCCACTACCCAACCCGGCTGAACATTTATTTAACTTGCCAAAAGGATTGGGCTTAGCCCACTTGACTTAACACTAGGATCCAGTCCGGTCTGAGAAGAAATTTGGCTTACTCAATAGTTGGGTCGACTAAATAATTGGGAGGGCAGCCCAATCAAGAATGATAAGGGCATTGGGTCATTCGAAATAAAAGTAATGGGCCATCCTAGATAAAAGGAAAGTGACCCAAATTAAATTAATAATATTATGTTCTAATATTTAACTTGAATAACTAATTCAATAAATTAATTATTTAAACATTTGTTTCGGCAAAATTTCTCTTTCGAATTATTAAATAAAATGGGTTTATTTATTATTCTTCTTCCAATTTCTTTCAAATAAAAACTTGGGGTTAACCCACTAATTTAAATCGCACTATTAATGGGCCCCTTAATGTAAGAAAATTATTGGACCATATAATTATATAATTAAATATAATTCTTACATGAGTCCAATTAAATTCATAAAATTATATAAGATGAATTTTATTTATCAAAATAATTTGATACAATGTTCTGAAAATTCCTGGACTTTACAGAAACCTTATCACCAGTAGCTATGCTCAAGTCTATTCAGATTTTGCTTGCTATTGCAGCTTATTATGACTACAAAATTTGGCAAATGGACGTGAAAACGGCCTTCCTCAATGGAAAACTAAAAGAGAATGTATATATGATACAACCGGAGAATTTTGTTTCAAAGGTTGGAACAAATCAAGTCTGTAAGCTACAACGATCCATTTATGGATTGAAGCAAACTTCTCGAAGATGGAACATCCGTTTTGATGAGACAATCAAAGAATTTGATTTTATCAAAAATGAGGATGAACCTTGTGTGTACAAGAAGGTTAGTGGGAGCGCTGTCACATTCCTAGTATTATATGTTGATAATATATTACTGATAGGGAATGATGTTCCTATGCTATAATCGATTAAGATCTGGTTATCTAAGCACTTCTCCATGAAGGACTTGGGAGAAACATCCTATATTTTGGGGATAAAGATCTATAGAGATAGATCTAAAAGGATGCTTGACTTGTCCCAAGGAACGTACATTGACTCGATGCTAAAAGGCTTAGCATGGAAGATTCCAAGAGAGGACTCATGCCAATGAGTCATGGAATTCATCTCTCTAAGAAGCAAGCCTCAAAAACACCTGAAGAGAGAGACCGTATGAGTAAGATTCTTTATGCTTCAACAATAGGATCTATTATGTACGGGATGATATGTACTAGACCTAATGTCGCTCATACACTTAGTGTAACAAGAAAATATCAGTCAAATCCAAGAGAAGAACACTAAAAGGTAGTGAAAAACATCCTAAAGTACTTAAGAAGAACTAAGGATGTATTTCTTGTCTTCGATGAGTCTGATTTGAAACTAAAGGGCTATACAGACTCAAGTTTTCAAACTGACCAAGATGATAGTAAATCCGTTTCGGGTTATGTTTTTACCTTAAATAGTGGCGCAGTGAGTTGGAAAAATTTCAAGCAGCAAACAATTATTGATTCAGTAACAGAGGCTGAGTACATAGCTGCGAGTGAAGCTGCAAAGGAAACTGTCTGGATGAAGAAGTTTGTAACTGAACTCAGGGTGGTTCCTAGCGTTCAAGGACCGGTACCTTCATTTTATGACAACACGGGAGTTGTTGCACAAGCCAAGGAACCCAGGTCTCATCACAAATTCAAACACGTGTTGCGATATTTTCATTTGATTAGAGAGATCATTGAAAGAGGAGACGTCACCCTGGAGCGTGTGGACTCTCAAGACAACATTGCAGATCCGTTTACTAAAGTTATAACTCAACAGCAGTTTGATTGTCACTTAGAGAAGATGGGTATTAGATAACATGGCGATTGACTTTTGGGAGCTGTCGTTTACACTCCAAAATTAAATCATTACTTCTACTTTACTAACTCAGAAATCAGTATAATGACAAGCAAGGGTCGATCCCATAGAGAGTGAATTTGTCTTTGTTTATTCTATTGTTTTCTAAATCTAAATACTACTAAATATAAATTGGGGGGGTTTGAATTGAGTAAAGCTAACTAATGTGACAGAAAATAATTAATAAGAATAACCAATGAATTAAAGACTTTAGTTCTTCAGTTCAGTATCCGCCTTTTTACAATAATGGAGTAATCAAGTATAACAATATTTATCCTTCAATGAAAATAATTTTCCTAGATAACAATAAGCTCTACTATTCGAAATTTTCCTTATATTATCACTCAATGAAACAAACTCTTCACAAGATTCTAACTATCATACAACCTAGAACAAGCTCTCTAGATTTAATATAATAGTAACATTAAGAACTAGGGAATTAGACTATTCCAAGCAACAATCACATAAGCTCGGATTATTTAACTTGTCTTCTGATAAACTTAGCAATACTCAAAAAGTTTGCCCACAATCATGTATTACTAATTACTATTTGTGATTAGGAACAATATCAATTACACGTAATACTATCACTTAATCTAGCAGATGATATTAGTTAACCAATTTAATTTTGCAGAAATCAAATCAATTAAGCCAAATAACATTCAACAATTAAATCAGATTATCAAAAATGAATTTTATATAAGAAGGAATAAATAAAGTAAACTTCATCAAACCATTAATTACAAAGAAGGTTCAACATCCCTTAGAACTGAAATAGAGAATTTAGCTCGACATGCCTTCAATCTTGCAAAACTAGGGTTTGAATTTCAATGTAGATGATAGTGTAGATTATCCTCCTATCTAACTAATAACATGTATTTATAGTCCTAAGGTAATATCCTAATATTCTAAGAAATAACAATCCAATTATAATTAGAACTCCTTGAATTTTCTTGGCCTGAAGCAAAATAAATTTCTAAATTCCCGTTGAATTCGTCGGGGCGAATTCATTTGCATTAGGGGAATCCGCCGGGGCGAATTGGACAGAGGAGACTAGGTCGGGGCGGCTTCAGAGTGTGCTAGAGCGAATCCGGCAGAGAGGAACTTGTCGAGGTGAATTCATTACGCCTATACAAGTTCGCCAGGGCAAGTTCATCAGTGTTTTGAAATTTTTTCCTTCTTTCTCTTTCAGCTCCAATTCCTCCTACAATAATCAAATACATTAATAAGCTCATACACACTATAAAACATGCAATAAAATAAATATAAAGGAATTAAAATAAATGAATATTATGCACTCATCAAATTCCCCCACACTTAACCTTTACACGTCCTCATGTAAACCAAAACAAAGGTAATATTAACTTCATCTTAATGTTATTCAACCAAGCTTTCAAAAAGTTTAAATCAATTATCAACCATGAATATCAACACTAATTAACAGAAATTTGGTCAACACTTCATCAATTAATTCACAACAATAACCTCGTCATTCACCACCGAACATCTCTAAATCAAACCGTTTCCACATAAGTATCTTTTCTATGATCTACACACATACTCAACTCAGTTATCATGGAACAATAGCCATGTACATTGACTCAAAATTAAGAACATATTTTCTCTGCCATTCATTTTTTCCTTTTCTCTAGAACCATCAAATTTATTTTTTTAGGTGAATGCATTTTATGCTCCATTTCACCTTTCTTATTCCTTCTTAAATGAGTGCATTTTGTGCTCTATCTCACTTATTTACCAACGAGTGCATTTTACGCTCCATCTCGTTGTATGTGTTTATAGGTGAGTGCGTTTTACGCTCCATCTCAACCCACCACATGTTTCTCTTTTGTACATCCCTTTTTTTTTCAATTTTTTTCAAACTTCATCATGTCCTTATTTTCTCATGGTCTTGCAAACAGCATAAGCAGTTAAATAGTCCTAAATAATGAAATCAGTACACATAGAAAACTCCATAAATAACTCAACCAAATAAGCATATATCACATATTCAAGTACTCATGCAATACAAATTAGATCTAAATCAGTTACTACGGATCATGACTTAATTATTATCATTCATCAACCAATTTGGCCTCAAATAAATTCTATCAATTAGCATCGATTTTTATTCCATAACCAAAAACCTTTAAAAACTTAGCCAAACACAATCATAGTATAAGACCCTAACTTTTATGAAATAATCTTCTTATAATTATTATTCAGTAAGGTTTTATCTTATAGTTAATTTTTTTTATACAATCTAACGTTATGTGAACTCAACTAGTTTTTATCTGTTTATGTTATGAGATTTGTTCTCTCCTAGCGATGTAATTCCTTACGTGTGTGGATTGATGTACTATTTTGAGCTTTGTTATTATATAGTCACATATTAAAATTACCATAATTTTTGCACAACCATTTGTTCTATCAATCATATGTTACAGTTTTATTGCACTCCGTAGGAATTTATTTAGCTTCAACACTATTATTAGTCATCATATACTTTATGATATTATTTTGTATTTTTCATATTATGACATGTGTGGTAATATTAGTAATGCATTATTATAATATTTGTAATGATTATAATGATATTAAAGAATACATTTATTCTTATAATATCTTGAATAAATGATTGTATTTAATTGATAACCATTATGAAATTGATAAACATCAAGATAAAATGACAATTGAGTGATATGGCGTTATTATAAGGTCGATAATATTATATATTATTAAGATTCACAATTCAGATAGTGGATAATTGCAATACTATAGATAATACTATGGTGGAAATTGATATCATATGATTAATGCTCTAGTTCACAGTTGAAATAGTTCACCAATAATTGTTTTCGCAACAAGGGTAGTAATGGAAAGTTACGTAATTAAAAGTCATGGGCATTAAGTAGTTAGACAAACTCATTATTTGTTGAATACCAATATCTGTGATATTAATGCATTAAGTCAATAATGCAGAAGATAGATAATCTAATAATAATTGATGAATAAAATAACGAAAAGTGATAGATTCTCATTTAATTATTTTGGTTTTAATGATGACAAGTTGCTTTGTAGTGTTATTTTTTTTACAGGTTTGGACTTTGATTGCTTGGAATTTTACCAGTTGAATGATTTACTAAAATTTCAAGAGTTCAACATATAACTCAAAGGACTGTGAAGATCGAAGAAATGATTGAGTTTTTAGGAAATCAATGTAAGATCCTAATTTTAATTATATCTAAATCAAGGCTCTAGGATTTGCATTGCATGAAAATATTTAAGAAAGTAATTAATTAAATATTCATATATGACTAGGACTCATGATGGCTTTGGTGTTTTGTATGATTCATGACACACACACATATATATATATATGTGTGTGTGTGTGTGTGTGTGTGTGTGTGTGTGTGTGTGCTGTAAGAGGGAAAAAAAGGGGAAAAGAGTGCAGTGGGAGCATGAAAACCATGGGCAAGAAAAAGATATATATATATATATATATATATATATATATATATATATATATAGTACATCCATTAGGAACAAAAGTAAATGGGTTGGGCAGTCGTCCACTACTCCCACATCTTTTCATGGGTATGAATTGTTTTTAAAACAATTAAATATGTGGTTGTCAATCTTCTTTATGAGGAGGATTTTCTCTTTTAATTCCTAGAGGGACCAAGATGTTTTAGGACGGTAGGAAAAAAAATATGGGCAGCATCAACTCTCTCTCTCTCTCAATAGCTAACATTAAATCCTATCCTATAAATCTGTCCAGTGGTGGCTTAAGGAGGGGGGAAAGAGAATAAAAAGATATACATTATGAAATTCTCTCTTCACATGCATTTTAAGAGCTGTTAAATTTTTAATTGTGAAATATTATAAGGCTGATGTGCGCTTCAAGCTTATTACAAATTTTAGCTTCAAATCATTGTGCTTAAACTGGTGATATCTTTATCCAACTCTTTGATCATTGCATTAGTTAAGCCTTGTATTGTTGATATAATTATTGTTTTAATCATAGTTTATCTTGTTATCATCTTTTAATAATTTTTGTAAATAGTTGATAGACTAAATGGTTAGTCTGGTGTTTTTTAATTTGTATTGGATTATGGGTCTTTACAAGCAAGTTCAAGCGTGCACGGGGAGCAAAGGTGTTCGGGAAGTATAAATACTCAAAGTTGTGGAAACTTATTTTGTAAAGGGATTTAACTGTAAACCGAATTTATTAATAAAAGAGTCTTCAATACTAGTAGGTATTGGACGTGGATTAGACCATTAGATTAGAGGTTAAAGGTCGAACCACGTAAAAATCTTGTTGTTGTGGTTTAATATTTATTCTTGATCTTATTATTATTAGTATTATTATTATTATTATTATTATTATTATTATTATTATTATTATTATTATTATTATTATTATTATTATTATTATTATTATTATTATTATTTCTATTCATCTATTATATCATTGTCATAATCATTGTAGTGAAATTTTTCTTTGGGCTGAGTGCAAGGATGGACTATTGATTGACATGATCATGACCATTGGTTCTCTTCGGCCAGGGGTGCAAAGATGAATTATTGATTGGTATGATCATGACCATTGGTGTTACAGTTGAATATCTTTAGTTTAGGTGAAAAGATGAATTGATCGGCATTATTATGAACATGAACTGTTAATTAGTGTTATAGGGATAATTTAAGACCCCGACTTTTATGAATAAGATTTTATTTTTCTCTATGATTATTATTATAAATAATAAAGTGTTTAATTGTTATAATATTATAGTTAAGGGTGATATATGCAAATTTATCTAATAAATAGTATATCGGAGAATATTTTTTTATTCGGGGAATATTCTTTTTATCGGAGAATATTATATTCGGTAAAGTACGAAAGTACGACGGTGCCGAAATAACAAAACATTGGTGGATCCCACAACGACTAATTGTCGGATACTAAAAACGACAGTATTTTGTCAACACTACTATCACGAACAACTATTGAAATACCGGGTAATAAAAGAACAGTACCACACGGTATTCCACAGTAGCACATGGTATTGCACAATATTTCATATTATTGATTCAATAATTGATAAAGTAGTAATTGCACAGTATTTTAACTCAATAATTGTTACAGTAACATCTGCATAGTATTTTATACTATTAAATCAGTGATTTGTTACGACACAATAACTCATATTATTTGATATGATATTATTAGACCAGTTAGTATTATTGACAATGTATAGAAGTTCTGTTAAGGAAATGGGTTATTTAATTGTGCACCGTATATACAGAAGGCCCCATTTTTTCTTGGGAATGATCTAGTTGTCAATATTGTAAGTCTATAATATTAATGGTAAATAATTATTGAAAGACTAAAAATGTGTTGATTAAAGATAAGTGATATGTGGTAGTTATTTGTTCAATTTTTGGGGTTTGTTATGAAGCGTTTGTTATAAGTTTGGTTGATTATTCCATGGGACCCACCACTTGCCAATTCATTAACCGTCGGCAGAAATTTTCAGAAATAATTTTCTATATAAAACAAAAAACTTTTATATTATATATAAAGTTATTTGTTTTATTAGATTATTATTAGAATATATTATATTATATATAAAGTTATTTGTTTTATTAGAATATTTTATTGCATAGTAAAAATCAGCCGAATTCGTCTGTGAACTTCAATTGTTCATCCCTGATTAAATAGTGCGCTGCCATTCTCCTATAAATAGGTTGCTTAGTTGAGCAATGAAACTCACACCAGAATCAAAAATTTCTTCTTCCATAAAATTATGTGTATTTCTTTTGAGTATAAGGATACTTTGAGTGTAGCCTATAGTGCAAGATTTTCTCAAGATAATCCCCTTTATACCAGTCAGATCTAGTCTCCTACTAAGGTAGGGGATATCATTTATTTCATACTCGTATGTAATATCATTTGATTTCACATTCGTAAGTGATATTATTTTACTTCATACTCATAAGGATTGTCATTCTATTCTATGTATTATTAATCTGTGGGAATAACCTGACTATGCGGACTACCGCATGCCTGGTGAATAACCCTTCGTATTCATTCCTTATTAGTTTTTTGTGGAAATGATCTGTCTACGCGAATTACCGCATGACGGGTGAAATTTCAATTGCAGTTTCGTACATTCTTTCATACTTGTAAGTGATATTTTCTTTCATACTCGTATGAGATATCATTTTTTTGTACTCATTAAGGGATATCAGTTTCTTTCATATTTCTCCATTTATGGTAAGAAATTATTGTTTGTTTCCATAACCTTATTATTAAATGGTGAAAATCCCTGAAATTAGTAGAATATCCTTAATAGCTTGTGTTTTATTTAAATATCTTTTCACCTGAATCTTTCTACTTCGTTTTACACATTATAGTTAAATCGTGAATTTTTTTGATTTTATTCTTGAGTTATAATCCGATTTTTGGATATCATGTTGGCAATTTGGACAATTTTCGACACTGGATAAATTAAATTACAAATCTCTAATATTTATTCTTATTCTTTGTTTTTATTGTTTCTATTCATCCTCTATATTATTGTCATAATCCTCAGACTTAAATTGTGGTGAAAAGTTCTTTTTAGCCCGTAGTGCAAAGATGAACTAGTGAGTGACATGATTATGACCAGGAACTGTGTATTAGTATAATCCTGACCTTTGGTGTTATAGACAAAGGCTTGTGGTAAAAGTCCTCTTTGGCCCATAGTGTAAAGATGGAATGGTGTTTGGCATGATCATGACCATTGGTGTTACAAATGCATATTTTTGGCCCGTAGTGCAAATATAAACTATTGATTTGGATGAGCATAAACATGAACTATTGATTGGTGTTACAGGGATAAAATATTGATGGTGAACCTTTAAATTGTAGAAGATAGTATACATTATAGTCTACCTGACTCTTCTAATGGATTACTTGTTCCGCTGCAGTTATTGTTGCAAACTTATATTATTTTAAAATCTCTAATCTATCAATATTGAAGACTAAAGATAATTTATTTGTCATTATCTTAGTCATGATATTCTTCACTAGGCTATTTGTGCTCACCCTTTACCTTTTTGCTCCATTGTTCTCCCTCAGAAAATGAGAGTGTAGCTGGGACTAGCCGGGGAATGGTGTGATGATCCGGCACTGTAGAAGTATCTAATCCATTATAAAATAGTGTGACAATAATTGTGTTGAAAACTTTAGTTAGTTATGATTATTGTTGTACTAGTTTCAGTAAAATATTTGTATTAAAACTCACAGTATGTGTGTTTGTCGTATTTTGCACGACAGTTTAATAGTTGTAAATTGGAAAATTCGTATTTGTATTCGGATTTTGTATTATGTATTTTCGTGACTCAAAATGGGTTGTGTGGACCTATTTTGGGGGCGTCACAGTTGGTATCAGAGCTTAAAGATATGATCTCTGGTGGAGATCTGAGATTAGAACTAGGAGGAGAGAGACGAGTAATATCCTTCGCTAGTGTGTCCTACCTAAGCTATTTTGTTATTTAATTAGTTGGTTCGGTCTTAGGGACAAGATATGACATGTCAATTTCTTTAATTAATTTTTGTTTTGTGATCACATTTCAGAATGACATTTAAAAATCAAGAAATAAACTATGAGACAATTATGGTTGAGAATCAAGAAGCTACAAATAATAATAGTGCAAACTCCAAAAAAATCATGATGCTAACAATATGATGAATGATGAGTTTTCCCGAAACTTCATACAATTCTTGCAGAATTAGGCGAGAAAAACTACTGCTAATAATACCAGTGGAAACGCAGGTAAGTCACGAATGGTCACTGCCAAACAGTTCAAGGAGTTGGGACCACCTGAATTTGTCAAAAAGCCAGACCCACTCAAGGCAGAGACATGGCTCAAATAAATGACAAAGATATTTGATATATTGCATTGCGCTAATGAACAAAAGGTTCCTTTCGCTACCTTTATGTTGCGAGGAGAAGTAGATCATTGGTGGGAATCCGTAAAACGTACTCGTCACTCGGCACTCGAGATGTCTTGGGTGGAGTTCCAAGAATTATTTAACAAAAAGTATATCCCAGAGAGTATTCGCTATATAAAGGAGGTGGAATTTATCAAACTAGAGTAGAACAACATGACTGTATCGCAATACGAAGCCAAGTTTGCCGAAATGTGTCGATTTACGTCCCATTTGGTGGACATTAAGGACCAGATGACGCGAATGTTTTTACGAGGTTTGAAACCTGAAATTCATCAACATCTTATTTCTCATAAAATTTATCTATATTTAGATGTCATAGATATGGCTCAATTAGTGGAACAAGAGAAAGAAATACTACAACCAGGAGACAACACCTAACATTGAGAGAGAAATTACGATAATTATCGTAATAATGGCAACAATCGTCAGAATAATAATGAGAACCAACAAGGAGGAAATCATCATGCTAGAAATAGTAACCACTTCAGCGGTAATCATGGCCCAGATAATTAAAGAAATGAGTTGAGTGGAAATAATTTCAAAAAAAGAAGATTCAACAATGACCATGGAAAGGCACCGGCATCAGCACCAGTATCAGTTTTAAGGGGAGGAGAACGACCACCGGTCAGATGTTACAGGTACAGAAAAGAGGGACACATCAGTCCAAACTGTACACAGCCACCTCATATGTGTTATAGTTGTGCAAAAGAAGGTCACATAGCTCGATTTTATCCTGTAACAAAATCAAGTCCAGCTGCAACGATGACACCAAAGGCTGTCATTGATGAGTGAGTTTTATACCTATGAATTGAGTACAGTTGGCTTGATAATTTGTGAGTTCTTAAGTATTTTAAGTTATTATTTGATATTTATAGTGTTTTTATGTTATTTTGTAGGAAGAAGCAAGGAAATGCAATTCGGACATCTTTTGGAGTAAAAAATGCAAGCAAATACGAGAATGGAAGATTGAAGGGTTTTAAATAAAAAGTTATATGCATGTATATGGCTTGAGATTTAAATTTTATTATAGAGCTTGTCGAGAGCTTCGATTTGATAAGTGGTACGTCCCGTAACTCCTCTCGGATCAAAAGTTATGACATTTTTATCAACCGAGATCACAATTTGTAGTTGTCATTTACATAGCAGCTACTTTAAGCTCAATTTGAACCTAGCTTCAGCCTGTATCTTTCAAAACTCAAAGAATGAAAGTTGTAGATCTACTTCTTACTTTTCGGAGCCTCTTGAATCGTCTTAATCGGAGTTCGGATCAGAGAGTTATGACCATTTTACTAACAGACATCGAAGCCAAATATTTCAAAAAATGTTCCAACGTCGGGGCACCCATTTCTAGTTCATTTCTAGCGTCGGGGCACTAGGATACAGTTTTTCGGTGTCGTGAGCAGCGCTGGGGCGCTCGGGGTCAGGCCAGATCAAGCTAGGATGCGTTTTTGGATGTTTTTGACTCCAAATTGGATTGTTTTTCCTCATAAGCTTAGGAATTGGACTTGTAACCTATAAATACATGATGTGAGACATATAATTAGGGGAATGAACATAATTAGTAGTATATTAGAGTAGAATAGAAATAGAAGAAGGTTCATTTTCAGATCTGAAGAAGAATTCAAAGGAAGGATTGCAAGGATTAAAGGCCAAAGTGAAGATCACGCATAAACACAGATTCTTATCTCTTCCCTTCTCCTTCCATTTTTGTACTCTTGAACATGATGGATTATTTTAATAATTTAATTTCTTTTTTAGTTATGAGCTAAATTTATAATTAAGACCGCAATTGAACTTTTTATGTTTATGGATTAATTATTTATTTGATTCTAATTATTCATTCATATTGAGTTATCTATCGTATTTTGCGTTTATTGATTAATTGTTTGGCCAACAATTAGCGGGATACTCTAGGTGAATTTGGGAGATGAAATCTAGGGTTAGATCTAAATATGGTAACATGTATTCTTAGTTATTTGCATGGGATGAATAACTAGGGTTGTGAATTGAATAGGGATATCTCTTTACGCTGCATGTAACTTTTGAGAATTGGTACTTAATTAATTTGATTCTTTTATTTTGCATAGGAATATCGCAAAATTAATTGAGTTAGATAATTTTATTTGATCACTTGGAAAAGGGCTTATAAATAATTGTGAATTCCTGTTAACAACTCTATTGAATTTAATAATTGGATGATTTGGATAAATTAATTCATATTACATAATTGGGATATTTCAACATTTGTGTTAGTTTTTAATCTTAGTTTTAGTTTAATTATTTCTAATCATTAATCACAATTTGCGATTGTTTAAATAAGATTGAATTGGTAAAAATTAGTAGTTGAAAAATATTATTAAATAATTCTCTGTGGGTTCGACACTCTTTTATCACTTTATTACTTGTTGACCGTGTACACTTGCACGTAATTGTCATTATCTAAATTGGACAACAGTCACAAACAAGTCAAAGTTTGTGGTTCAGGGGAGAGCTTTTGTCGTGACATTAACCCGAACGAAGTTATCATGGGTAAACTACTTATTAACTCTTGTCAAGTCTATGCCTTATTAGATACTGGTTTTACCCACTCTTTTATTTCACCTACATGTGCTCAACATCTGAACTTGACTCCTGAGAAATTAGATTTTGACTTATCTATTGAAACACCAATAGGACAAACATTCATTACATCTACAGTCCATAAATCTTATTTTGTTCAAATCGGCACCCTCACATTACCTGTTGATCTTATCTTCTTGGACATGCATGAATTTGATATGATTTTAGGAATTTACTGATTAACTACTCATCATGCTAAAATTAATTGCCTTTGTAAGGTTGTTAGTTTTCATATTCCTAATCAACCTGTTATGTGAATTCAAACAACTAAACTGTTAAAATCAATAACTATCATTTCTAGTCACAAAGCCATTCGTTTGTTTGAAAAACGGATGTCAAGCCTTTTTAGCCCATGTAGCTGATTTAAACAAAAGTACGTCAGATTTGAATAGTATTTCTGTTGTTAATAAATTCCCTGACGTATTTCCCGAAGAACTTATTGGCCTACTCCCAGACCGTAAAATCGAATTTTGTATCGACCATGAACCTTGTACAAAACTCATTTCCAAGACCCCATATCAAATGGCTCCTATTGAACTTCAAGAGTTAAAAGTCCAACTACAGGAGTTGTTAGACACCGGTTTCATATGTCCGAGTACATTGCCTTGGGGTGCTCCTATCTTATTTGTAAAGAAGAAAGTTGGGAGTATGAGACTTTGCATTGATTATTGGGAGTTAAACCATGTCACCATCAAAAATAGGTACCCGTTACCTCGCATGGATGACCTGTTTGACCAGTTACAAGGTGCTCAATTCTTTTCAAAGATTGACCTCCGTTCTGGATATCATTAGTTGAAGGTTAAAGTTGATGACATTCCAAAGACTACCTTCAGAACTCAATACGGGCGTTATGAATTCCTAGTCATGTCTTTCGAATTGACTAATGCTCCTACTGCTTCATGAATATGATGAACCGAATATTCAAAGAATATTGGGATCATTTCGTGGTTGTCTTTATCGATGACCTCCTCATATACTCCAAAAGTCGTGAAGATCATGAGCGACACTTGAGGCTGATACTCCAAAAGCTTCGTGAAAACAAGTTATATACCAAGTTGAAGAAATGCGAATTCTGGCTTGAGGAAGTAGCATTCCTTGGTCACATGGTTTCTAAACAAGGAATATCGGTTGACCGGACGAAGATTGAAGCAGTATCAAATTGGGAGAAACCGAAGTCAGTAACCGAAGTACGAAGCTTTCTGGGCCTAGCTAGTTATTATCGAAGGTTCGTAGAAGGATTCTCTCGAATTGCCATTCCATTAACTTAGCTTACTCGAAAAGCACAAAATTCTAATGGAGCGAAGAATGCGAGAAGAGTTTTCAAGAACTCAAGAGAAGACTCGTTTCAGCCCCTGTTTTGGCAATACTATCAGGATCGGAAGGATTTGTTATCTACAGTGATGCTTCAGGCAGAGGTCTAGGTTGCGTTCTCATGCTACATGGGAAAGTTATAGCTTATGCCTCTCGTCAACTCAAGAAATATGAGAGGAATTATCCTACTCATGATCTAGAGTTGGCAGCAGTCGTTTTAGGGTTGAAGATTTAGAGACACTACTTATATGGGGGAGAAGGTGGAGATCTATACAGACCATAAAAGCCTCAAATATTTTTTCACCCAAAAGGAACTCAACATGCGACAATGGCGTTGGCTCGAGTTGCTAAGGATTACGACCATACCATCCAATACCATCCTGGAAAGGCGAACGTGGTAGCTAACACATTGAGTAGAAGATCTTATGCAAGTACGAGTGTGATATTGACAACGCAAATACCCATTTTATGTGACTTACAAAGAAAAGATATAAAGTTAGAGATTCCAGGAACCTACGTGAAGATCGCACATATCGAGTAAAACCAGCTTTAATCGACAAAGTTGCTCAAGTTACAGACCTAGAGTTGATGAATATGAAGAAGAAAGTACAAGAAAGTGTTATTCTAGAAGCAAGAGTCGACGAAGAAGGAATACTTCGAGTCAACTCTAGACTATGTGTTCCTAACGACTCTGATTTGAAATATGGAATCATGATGGAGGCACATAACACACCATTTGCAATCCACCCTGGAAGTACTGAAATGTATTGTGATCTTCGACATACGTTTTGGTGGAGTAGTATGAAGAGAGAGATCGCAGAGTTTATCTTGTCAACCTGTCAAGGCGGAGCATCAAGTACCAAGGGGTCCATTGCAACCACTTGAGATTCCAGAATGGAAGTGGGAACCATCAACATGGATTTCGTGATGGGTCTTCCCAAAGTTTCTCAAGGCTTAGACGTAATTTGGGTCATTATAGATAGATTGACCAATTCTGCTCATTTCTTGCCTATACGAGAAAACTATTCACTGAGCGTCTTGCTAGTATGTATATAAGCAAGATTATGAGATTGCATAGTATGCTAGTATCCATAGTTTCTGATCGAGACCCTAGATTCACTTCACAATTTTGGGTCAGCTTGCAGAAAGCTGTGGGCACTAAATTACGATTCAGTTCTGCATACCATCCCCAGACGGACGGGCAATCAGAAAGGACCATTCAAACTCTTGAAGATCTGTTGAGACTCTGCGCACTAGACTTCAAAGGAAGTTGGGATAAACACTTACCATTGGTGGAATTCTCCTACAACAACAGTTATCAAGCAAGTATAGGCATGGCTCCCTTCGAGGCGTTGTATGGACAAAGGTGTCATTCTTCAGCACGTTGGGATAAAGTAGGCGAGGCTAAATTGTTGGGACCAGAGTTGATATGTATGACTGCAGAAAAGATCCAAATGATCCGACAGCATATACAAACAACACAAGATCGACAAAAGAGTTATGCTGATCTTCATCGAAGGGACGAGGAATTCAATGTCGGAGACCATGTATTTTTACGTGTTGCTCCATGGAAAAGAGTTACGAGATTCGAAAAGAGAGGAAAGCTCAACCCTCGATTTATTGGTCCATTTGAAATCCTCGATCGAGTAGGAACTGTGGCCTACAGACTCGCTTTACCTCCAAGCATGTCTCGTATTCATAACGTTTTTCACATATCCATGTTACGTAAATATGTGATAGACCCAAACCATATTATTGAATTATAACCAAACGAGATAACAGAGGATTTAACGTGTGAGGAGGTACCTGCCAAAATTTTGGATAAGAAGGAATAGATTCTACGCTCAAAGGTTATACCTCAAGTCAAAGTTTTATGGAGAAACCATGATATAGAGGAAATGATATGGGAGTTAGAATCTGAAATGAGGGCAAGGTATCCTTACCTCTTCGAAGTGCCAGGTACGTACGTCAACTTCAAGGACGAAATTTCATAAGGAGAAAAGATTGTAAGACCCCGACTTTTATGAATAAGATTTTATTTTTATCTATAATTATTATTCTAAATAGAAAAGTGTTTAATTGTTATAATGTTATAGTTAAGGGTGATATATGCAAATTTATTTGATAAACAGTATATCGGGGAATATTTTTTTTGTCGGAGAATATTATATTCAGTAAAGTACAAAAGTACGATGGCGCCGAAATAACAAAACATTGGTGGGCCCCACAACGACTAATTGTCGGATACTGAAAATGACAGTATTTTGTCAACAGTATTATCACCTAAAACTATTGAAATACCCGGTAATAAAAGAATAATAGCACGCAGTATTCCACAGTAGCACACGGTACAATACTTCATATTATTGATTCAATAATTGATAAAGTAGCAATTGCATAACATTTTAACTCAATAATTGTTACAGTAACATCTGCATAGTATTTTATATTATTAAATCGGTGATTTGTCACGACATAGTAACTCATATTATTTGATATGATATTATTAGACCAGTTAGCATTATTGACAATGTTTAGAAGTTCTGTCAATGAAATGAGTTATTTAATTGCGCGTCGTATATACGGAATGCCCCCTTTTTTTTGGGAATGATCTAGTTGTCAATATTGTAAGCCTATAATATTAATGGTGAATAATTGTTGAAAGACTGAAAATGTCTTGATTAAAGATAAGTGATATGTGGTAGTTATTTGTTTAATTTTTGGGGCTTGTTATGAAGCGTTTGTTGTAAGTTTGGGTGATTATTCCATGGGACCCACCACTTGGCAATTCGTCAACCGTTGGCAGAACTTTTCAGAAATAATTTTCTATATAAAACAAAAAAAATTTATATTATATATAAAGTTAATTATTTTATTACATTATTATTAGAATATATTATATTATATATAAAGTTATTTGTTTTATTAGAATATTTTATTGCATAGTAAAAATCAGACAAAGTCGTCTGTGAACTTCAATTATTCATCTGTGATTAAATAGTGCGCTGCCATTATCCTATAAATAGGTTGCTCAGTTGAGCAATGAAACTCACACCAGAATCAAAAATTTCTTCTTCCATAAAATTGTGCGTATTTCTTTTGAGTATAATGATACTTTGAGTGTAGCCCACAGTGCAAGATTTTCTCAAGATAATCTCCATTTTATACCGTGTTAGATCTTGTCTCCTACTAAGGTAGGGGATATCATTTATTTCATACTCGTATGTAATATCATTTGCTTTCACATTCGTAAGTGATATTATTTTACTTCATACTCATAAGGGTTGTCATTCTATTCTATGTATTATTAATCTGTAGGAATAACCTGACAACGCGGACTACCGCATGCCTGGTGAATAACCCATCGTGTTCATTCCTTATTAGTTTTTTGTGAAAATGATCTGTCTACGCGGATTACTACATGACGGGTGAAAATCCATTGCAGTTTCGTACATTCTTTCATACCCGTAAGCGATATTATTTTATTTCATACTCGTATGAGATATCATTTCTTTTATACTCATCAGGGATATTGTCTTCTTTCATATTTTTCCATTTATAGTAAGAAGTTATTGTTTGTTTCCATAACTTTATTATTAAATGGTGAAAATCCCTAAAAATAGTAGAATATCCTTAATAGCTTGTGTTTCATTTAAATATCTTTTCACCTGAATCTTTCTATTTCGTTTTACACGTTATAGTTAAATCGTGAATTTTATTGATTTTATTCTCGAGTTATAATCGAATTTCTGGATATTATGTTGGCAATTTGGATAATCTTCAACATGGATAAATTAAATTACAAATCTCTAATATTTATTCTTATTCTTGATCTCATTGTTTTTATTGTTTCTATTCATCCTCTATATTATTGTCATAATCCTCAGACTTAAATTGTGGTGAAAAGTTCTCTTTGGCCCGTAGTGCAAAGATGAACTGGTGATTAACATGATTATGACCAGGAACTGTGTATTGGTATAATCCTGACCTTTGGTGTTACAGACAAAGGCTTGTGGTGAAAGTCCTCTTTGGCTCGTAGTGTAAAGATAGAATGGTGTTTGGCATGATCATGATCATTGGTGTTACAAATGCATATCTTTGGCCCGTAATGCAAAGATAAACTATTGATTTGGATGAGCATAAACACGAACTGTTGATTGGTGTTACAGAGATAAAATATTGATGGTGAACTTTTAAATTATAGAAGATAGTATACATTATAGTCTACCTGACTCTTCTAATGGATTGCTTATTCCGCTGCAGTTATTATTGCAAACTTATATTATTTTTAAATCTCTAATCTATCAATGTTGAAGGCTAAAGATAATTTATTCGTTATTATCTTAGTCATGATATTCTTTACTAGGCTATTTGTGCTCACCCTTTACCTTTTTGTTCCATTGTTCTCCTCAAGAAATGAGAGTGTAGTTGGGACTAGCCGGAGAATGGAGTGATGGTCCGAGACTGTAGAAGTATCTCAATACATTATAAAATAGTGTGACAATAATTGTATTGAAAACTTAAGTTAGGTGTGATTATTGTTGTACTAGTTTCAGTACAATATTTGTATTGAAACTCACAATATGTGTGTTGTCGTATTTTGTACGACAGTTTAATAGTTGTAAATAGAAAAAGTATTTGTATTCGGATTTTGTATTATGTATTTTGGGGACTCAAAATGGGTTGTGTAGACCTATTTTGGGGACGTCACAGATAAAATATTTAATGATGAACTTTAAAAAAATAGAAGACATTATGGTCTACTTGACTCTTCTGATGAATTACTTGTTCCGCTGCAGTTATCGTTAAAAACTTACATTATCTTTAAATCTCTGAATTATTATTATTGGTTTTGGGTTTGAATATTGTCGTACTATATACGACATAAGAATTGTACTGAGAACTTAAAATGTGTGTTGTCATATTTTTCACGACATTTTTAATAGTTGCAAATAGAAAAATTCGTATTTGTAGTATGTATTTTAGCGACTCAAATTGGATTGTGTAGACCCGATTTTGGGGGCGTCACACATAGAGCCAAAAAGTTTTAGAGCTAGGAATTTTTCAATTATTTTCTACAAAAAATAAACACAATTAGATCATAATCTCCTAGAGTAAACCTAAATATAACCTAAACTCCTCCATCACACTCAAACCTTACATCGTCCCCAATGTAAGACAATCATGCAAAGATGATGTAACTAACTAAAATGCAACTAGAATGCAGAAAATAAAAGTAAAAAGGAATAGAAAAGCAAATCTGAGATCTTGGGTTGCCTCCCAAGTAGCACAATTGTTTAACGTCGTTTGCTCGACGACGATCTTCTCAATCCTCATAAATCGGTTTCCACCAAGTCCAACATCTCAACGTTCTCTACCTGATATCCTTCATAGAAGGGTTTGAGCCGCTGACCGTGTACTTTAAATATCATTCCTGTGCTCGGACTCCGAATTTCCACTGCACCATGTTAAAAAACATTAGTAACAACAAAAGGTCCAACCCATCTAGAACGCAATTTACCTGAAAATAACTTAAGCCTTGAGTGGTAAAGGAGAACTTTTTGTCCCACAAAAAAAAGTCCTTCTCAAAATCTGTTTATCATGGAAGGCTTTAGTCTTTTCCTTATAAATCTTCGAACTTTCATAAGCTCCTGCAACTACAACTTTCTCTGCTCTCTAGCTTGAGCTAAACTCATGGTGCATTGCTTAATTGCCCAGAAAGCCTTGTGTTCTAGCTCCACATGGAGGTGAGATGGTTTCCCAAACACAATCCGGTAAGGCGACATACCAATAGGAGTCTTGTAAGCGGTTCTATAAGCCCAAAGTGCATCCTCTAGTCGTAGACTCTAATCTTTCCTGTTTGGGTTGACTACCTTCTCTAAAATGGACTTGACATCACGCTTGGATACCTCAGCCTGGCCATTACTTTGTGGATGATAAGATGTAGAAACCTTATGCATCATATTGTATTTTCGAAACAGTGCTGCTAGCATCCGGTTGCAAAAGTGTGTTCCTCTATCACTAATGATGGCTCTTGTAGTTCCAAACCTGACAAATATGTTAAATTTGACAAAATCTGCAACAACTTTAGAATCATCAGTCCTGGTGGTTTTAGCATCCATCCACTTAGAAACATAGTCAACAACCAATAGAATGTAAATATTACCATAAGATGCAGGAAAAGGTTCCATAAATTAATACCCCAAACATCAAAAATTTCAACAACTAAGATGGGAGTTTGTGACATTTGATTCCTACGTGATATGTTCTCTGTCTTTTGACAATTCGCACATGATTTACAAAACATATGAGAATCTTTAAAGATTTTTGGCCAATAGAAAATCACATTCTAAAACCTTATGGGTTGTCCTTTTCGGTTCAAAGTGACCTCCACAAGCATAAGAGTGACATAAATTTAGAATCGACAAAAATTCACTATTAGGCACACATCTTCTAACTATCTGGTCAGCACAAAATTTTCATAAATATGGGTCACCCCATACATAATATTTGGCATCACTCTTAAGCTTTTCTTTTTGAGATTTAGAAAACTCACTAGGAATGTAAGCACTCACTAGATAATTCACTATATCAGCATACCAGGGTACGAACTCATGAATGGAAAACAGATGCTCATATGGGAAAGAGTCCTGCAATGGTAGAGCTTCCTCATCTTTGATCAGTCTACTTGAGTGATCTGCCACCAAGTTGTCTGCTCCTTTTTCATCTCGAATCTCTAAATCAAATTCTTATAGCAGCAGAATCCATCTTATGATCCTAGTCTTGGATTCCTTCTTGGTTAGTAAATACCTGATAGCAACATGGTCAGAATAAACTACAACTTTAGTACCAAGTAGATATGATTGAAACTTGTTTAAAGCAAAAATAATAGATAAAAGTTCTTTTTCAGTTGTAGAGTAGTTAATCTGAGCATCATTCAACATTCTAGAAGCATGGTAGATGGCATGAACAACTCCTTGTCCCAAGACAGCTCATACTGCATAGTTTCTTGCATCACACATGATCTCGAATGACAATTTCTAATTTGGTGGTTGTATCACCGGTGCTGAGGTCAACAATTTCTTCAATTTATCAAAAGCCTCCTTGCACTCATCATCAAACTGGAATTCCACATCCTTTTGTAACAACTTACACAATGGCAACGCTATCTTCGAGAATTCCTTGATAAATCTGCGATAGAAACCTGCATGTCCAAGAAAAGAGCGAACCTCCTATACACTTGCGGTGTAAGGCAAAGCAGTAACAGTTTCTATCTTAGATTTATCAACTTCTAATCCCCTAGCTGAAATGACATGACCAAGTACTATACCTTGTTCTACCATAAAATGACACCTTTTTCAATTAAGAACAAGATTAGTCTTTAAGCATCTATCTAACACATGAGTCAAATAATCTAGGCATGCATCCAAAGAATCACCATGAATTATGAAATCATCCATAAAACCTCAATGCAATTTTTAATAAGATCAAAAAAGATACTCACTGTGCATCTTGAAAAGTACCTGCAGCATTGCAAAGTCCAAAGGATATCCTACGATATGCAAATGAACCGAATGGACATGTAAATGGGGTCTTTTCCTGGTCTTCGGGTCCAATCACAATCTGGTTATAACCTGAAAAACCATCTAAAAAACAATAATAAGTATGTCCAGCTAATCTTTCTAACATCTGATCAATAAAATGGAGAGGAAAGTGATCTTTTCTAGTTACAACATTCAATTTCCTATAGTCAATACACACTCTACATCCTGTTTGCATTCTTGTGAGCACCAACTCATTGTTGTCACTCGTGACAACCGTAATTCCAAATTTATTTGGTACTACCTGCACCGGACTCACCCATTGACTGTCTGAGATGGGTAGATTATACTTGCGTCAAGCAATTTTATAATCTCTTTCTTCACTACCTCCATCATGGGTGGATTTAATCTTCGCTATACTTCTCTAGTGGGCTTGGCCCCATCCTCCAAAAGGATTCTATGCATGCACATAGCAGGGCTTATACCTTTGGTATCCGCTATAGTCCAACTAAAGACTGTTATGTGGTCCCTTAGGTACCTTAGCAGTTTGTCCTCTTGAACTTTGGTTAGATTGTTAGCGATGATCACTGGTAGTGTGTCCTCCTTCCCTAGGTATGCATACTTCAAGTGTGTAGGTAACAGTGTTAGTTCTAATATTCAAGCCTACACAACAGATGGCAATAACTTTTGATGAGAAACAGGTAATTGAATGGAATAAACTACATACTTATTTGAAATTTTAGGCAAAGAATGCAATGCAGCCACAGTTTCTCTCAATTCCTAATTCTGCTCAATCTCTTCTTCCTTGTCCAAGTTCATGCTATTTTTAATGGCAACCTCCACACTTTCTTGATGAATTTGTTCAAAAGATCCCTGTACCAAAGAGTCAATGATATCAATAGCAAAAACAGGATTAATATCACTAGGATACCTCATGGCCTCATATATGTTGAATTGTATCTTTTAGCCATTAAACTCCATGGTCAAGGTTCCATTTTGCACATCAATCATTGTCTTTGCTGTTTTCAAGAATGGTCTCCCTAACAAAATATGTGAAGGATTTGGAGATGTATCATCTTCCATATCCACAGTGTAAAAATCTGCAGGAAAGATTAGTTCATTCACCTGCACTAAGACATCTTCTATCACCCCTTAGGGGTAAGTGTTAGTACGATCAGCCAATTGAATAATAACACCAGTTTGTTTCAAAGAGCCTAGATTTAAAGAAGCATAAACAGATAATGGCATAACGTTAATTGAAGCTCCTAAATCTAGCATAGCTTTCTCAAATTTCGTATTACCTATCTTATATGGAATTGTGAACATGCCTGGATCTTTATACTTAGGGGGCATTTTTCTTTGGAGAACCGCTGATATATTCTCACCCACGGTGACTCTTTCATCATTTTTTAATTTTCTTTTATTAGTGCACAATTCTTTTAAAAACTTTACATACCTTGGCACTTGCTTAATTACATTAAGTAAAGGGATATTCACCTCTACCTTCCTGAAAGTCTCCAGAATTTCCTTCTCTTGCTCATCCTTCTTTGAAGTTCTAGGATTCTTGGGGGGAAAAGGTAACGGATTAGTCTTGAGCTGAATAGGATGGTTAAGTATTACTTTAGATATTTCTGTTTCCTCCTTAGCTTTTTTCCTGTATCCATTTGTTTTCCATTCCTCAAAGTTATGGCACGTGAATTTTCTCTTGGATTAACAATAGTTTGAGAAGGTAGCTTTCCTGAACCTTGAAAATCCAACCGACCAACTATAGTAGCAAGTTGACTCGTCTGATTCTCCAAATTATGGATGGAAGTCGTTGTCTTTTGTTGAAATTGTTGAGTTTGGTCCATGAATGCTTTGAACATATCTTCAAGGGATGTTCTAGGATGAGCAGGTGATGCTTGCTTCGGTGGATACTACTGCTGAGCTGGCTGAAATCCTTGCTACCTTAGTGAGAAAGCACTTGTGCTAGTGGTCTATTTCCTCCATAACTAAAATTGGGATGATCCCTCCAATCTGGATTGTAAATGTTTGAGTAGGGATCATACTTTCTCTGTGGTTGTGGCTTATAATTTTCCATTGCATTGGCTTGTTACATGGTCTTATCCTCTTGTAATGTTGGGCATGCATCTGTGTTGTGGCTTGTCATTAAACATATCCCACAAGCTTTTACAACTGGCATGTTCCCTGCAGCCATTTGTTAACTATAGTAGTTAAGTCAAAAATTTATTTCTCAATATTATGTGTGCTCACCTCATTTACCCTTTTTGGTGCATGATCATTCTTCGTTCCATACTGCTATGAGTTGGCTACCATGTTTGCAATCAAGTTCTTTTCAGCCTCCGGAGTCTTATCCACTAGTGCTCCACCGCTAACAGCATCAATCATACTCTTATCCATTAGTAGAAGCCCCTCATAGAAATATTGAATCAGGTTTTGATCGTCAATCTGGTGGGGTGGACAGCTAGAGCATAGCTTCTTGAACCTTTCCCAATATTCATACAACGTCTCTCCACTAAACTGTCGGATTCCGCATATCTCCTTCCTTATGTTGGCTACTCTTGAAGCAGGAAAGTACTTCTTCAAGAACAACTTCTTCATATCATTTCATGACTATATTGATCCGAAGGGAAGATAATACAACCAATCCTTTGCCAAATCTGCTAGTGAAAAGGGAAACACTCTCAGCTTGATTTGTTCTTCGGTGATTCCTTGCGGTTTCATGGTGGAACACACCATATGGAACTCCTTTAAATGCTTGTATGGATCTTCACTTGTAAGACCACGAAAGGTAGGCAAAAGGTGAATTAATCCGGATTTTAGTCCAAAAGCAGTAGTTAAAGTAGGATATTCAATGCATAAAGGTTGTTGATTGAGGTTAGGAGTGAATAATTCTTTCAACATCCTATTGTTGTTTGGCACCGCCATCTCTTCTTCTTCTTCTGATTCGATGGATGACTTGTTTGACAGTAGTTCCAAAGCAATGTTAAGGCCTGGTGATGGAGCTTCGTTGAAATCTATAATTGTGCTTTGAGATTGACGAGCCTTCTTCCTTAACCTGCGTACAGTTTTTTCTATTTCTGGATTAAAATTCAGTTCAAGAGAGTGAGAGGATCGAGTCATAAACTGAAACAAAAGAAAACAAAGAATAAATAAACGAAAACAAAGAATAAATAAAAATAAATAACACTCCCCGGTAACGGTGGCAAAATTTGGGAGTTGTCGTTTACACTCCAAAATTAAATCATTACTTCTACTTTACTAACTCAGAAATCAGTATAGTGACAAGCAAGGGTCGATCCTATAGAGAGTGAATTTGTCTTTGTTTATTCTATTGTTTTCTAAATCTAAATACTACTAAATATAAATTGGGGGGGGTTTGAATTGAGTAAAGCTAACTAATGTGATAGAAAATAATTAATAAGAATAACCAATGAATTAAAGACTTTAGTTCTTCAGTTCAGTTAGGGGTGAGCAAAAAACGGATAATGTGACGCCCCCAAATTCGGGTCTCCAAATACCCGGATCTGGTCATCACGATCCAACACAATCTTCACCTTTACAACATATGATATCTAAAAGTGCGGAATATAATAAACATAAGTTGTTCATATAAGGTGTTACTAGTCCCAGAATACAATTAACCTTAATCAAGTACATCAACCCATACCCTAAGTAACTATTAGGGTTTAAATTACATGAACAGTAATTAAATTACACATGATTATAAAGTCTGCTACAAGGAATCTATTGTTTCATCTTTTCTTTTCCTTTGTTCTTCCCTGAAGTCTCGGGTTTCGCTGCAATAAAGTCATGATATAGCAAGAATGATGAGCAACGAGTTTGCCCAGCAAGTTTAAAGTACAACAATAAAGATATATCATGATGAAGGGATGATAAAAAGGGATTTCAACAATAGAATAAATCAGAAGCAAGAACAATAAATGCTTTTAGAACAATTGATAGTCAAATAGACTTTGAACGATAACTTCCAGAGGAGTCAATAGCTGGTTGACCCTCTGGTTACTGGCTACAGAATAACGTACTTGAGGGGATCAGCCTCGCGTACCCTATGTATATGCATAACATTCAATTCTGCTATTTGTACCTTATATACGGTACGTGGGGTACTCCCCTATAAATAAAGGGGTGTTCATACAGTCTAAGAATCCTTACCATTGATTGGTTTCGGATAGCTTTTATAAAATTTCACATAATTGTCCTGACCGAACAAGGGTTCAGACTTAACCATGAATGGTTTGCAGATTTCTGAATTTAATATACGAATTCAAATGCACAAATGTCAATAATATACAGATGTGGAATAATTTTGAAAGTAATTAGACCACTTAAAGCATGCTTGGAAATAAAATTCAAGCTTAAAGAATACTTGCAATAATATATACCTTTTTGCATGAATTAAAATACTGCATAAGGGTTTAGAAGTATTACTCAAGGTAAAAAGTTGAGTAAGGAAGAACTTGCAATAATCAAAGTTCGAGATAGAGGACTTGCCTGTTTGCTCAGCTACAGATAAATTCTAGCTTTAATTACTTGACCGTGGATAACCTATCAGTTGGTAGAATTGGTTTATCCATTAGCATTGCGTAGTTATACCCACTTATGCTATCCATTTAGCAGATAAATAATTTACCGAACTTAATTACTACCTAGCCATCAGCTAACAAAAATTTAATGACCTCTATTTATTATTTAAACAGATAATAGTTAATCAGGGTCACTTATCATTTGAATACTCCAATTATTACCCTTAATAGTATCTAGGTATGGTTTAACAATCCTTATTTATCATTCATAAAATAAATTTATTTTGGTTTAAAGATAGCAGAAAACCCTTGATCATTGATTTAATTTACTCTCAATTATTATCTTCTTAGGGTAATTTAGTAATTATTACCCTTGTTCTTTATGTGACATTAAATACTTACCGTATGAATCCTACCCACACTTAATTATTATTAAGAATCCTTAAGTGTTTATTATCATTATTTATTAAGGACCAACAATAAGTACCTAACTTAACAATTTCCCTCATACTTAATCATTATTTCATTAATGATTAAGTAATTACCATCCTTATTATTTAGTAACTTATTCGTATTCAATTATTATTATTATTAAATATTTACCATCTTTATTTATTATTTAATAATAAATAATTATTTTATTAACTTTACTTGTATCTAATTATTATTTAGGATAGTAATTAAATATTTACTACCTTACTATTATTTAGTATTACTAATAATTAAATATTCATTAATTTTATTTATAAAATAAATACTTAGTTATTAGTGTATTATTAATTCAAATAAAAATCAATTATTCCGAGAGTATTACATAGTGGTAATAATCGTATTTTCATGCCACCACTCCAGTCATACTTCTGCATAGGACAACTAATTCCTGAAGTTTTATTCCCAAACCATCCAGTTTAACACAATAGGAACAGGTTCATGGCCACACTGGTTTTCAGTTTCCATTATCAGCCATGATACCAATATAATAGGCTAAGGCTTGGTCCTTATGATGTTCAAGGCTGCCGAACCTTATGGTTCTTAGCATACAGAGGCTCAACAACCAAAGCACAACCAAGGTAATCTACCAAAAGCCATTAACCCCATACAGAGAAATCATTAACCCAATACAGAGAAATCATTACTTTCAGTATATAGAAGCAAATACCCAAACACAGAGAAAGGTTTCAATCCCATACAATTCCGGGTATAATATAATCAACACCATACAGTCTAATTCCAAACAAATGCATCGTATAGGCTAATTTTATCTACTGCTAGCACCTAATCAGTTTCTCAAAATCACTGTTTCGTACAATGTATAACCCATCCAAACACAGGGAAGAAATTTTAAAAAAAAAACTAACAATAAACTACCACAGTGGCTTGACAGATTCATAGCTATACCTTGGACTCGATCGATGTGCCGACCTTCTCCTTATACCGAAATAGGTGATAAGGCTTTGGGACATTCACTCCAACTGGAATTGAATCCTTCAACTAGCCACCCCTGTTTCCTCTTTCGCTTAACTTTTGAACCCTAATTTTCTATATTTGGATTCGCACAAAAGAGAATCGAATTGGCAGCTGGTTTAGGGTTTGGGGGGGGGGAACCCAATTTATAGAAGATTAGTTGCCCAGTAATTGGGTATTACCCTACCTGACCCACTGTTAACCGTCGGTAGGAGAGGGGTTGAGCTGTCGATCGTTTCACATCCACCCAGCTGTGATTTGCCGTCACTTTCTTGAGCCGCGCGTCCCGCCGGTCGTTTTCGCCGGATTTCTGGGACCTTCGGTCCTTGCCGCGTTTTGCTCGGTCGTTGGTGCTTCCGCTCGTTTGTCCGCTGGTTGCTTCACGTTGTCGCCGGCGTACGCCTGGCGACTCTTCCTCCAGTCGATTGTTCACCTCCGTTCGATTGATTGAAAAGCCAGAGTCTCGTTTGGCTAGGTCTTGGCTGAGGATTTGGGATCTTCCCCAATTTGATTTAGCCGGTCGTCTTGATTTGAGGCTCACCATTTCCTAATTAACCGGTTTTCCCCCAATTTACTTGGGGCGACCCATTTGCAAATCACAACCCGGCTGGCAAGGAAATAAGGGAATGGGCTTAGCCACTAGTTGGGCCATTTAAATCAAGTAAGAGGCGGCCCAAAAGAACTAAAATAAAAATAAATATGGGCTCGGCTTAACAAGATGGAAATTGGGCCAGTCCAATTTAATTTAACCACAATGCATTTTTAATACTTTAAAATTAAATAACTAAACCCATTAATTATTTATTAATTCTAGTTTCTTGTAAATAAATTCTTAGGGTTAACTCACTAATTATTTAACCCATCAGTGAGTTCCTTTGATGCACATAAAAATTATTTGGACCTTATAGTTATCTAATTAAATAAAGATTCTTACATGGATCCGAATTAAATAAAAATTATATAAAATGAATTTATTTATATAAATAAATTTGATACAGTGTTTAAAATTTTCCGGACATTACATCCTCTCCCCCTTATAAAAATTCCGTCCTCGGAATTTCAATCTAAGGTTACTCGAATAACTGAGGGTAATTTGCTCTCATCTTTTCTTCGAGCTCCCACGTGGCCTCTTCCACCGCGTGATTTCTCCAGAGAACTTTCACCGAGTGAATGATTTTATTCCTCAGCTTCTGCTCTTTTCTATCCAGTATTTGAACAGGAATCTCCTCGTACGATAAATCTCTTTCGACTTGAATTGGTTCATAGGAGATAACATGTTTGTAATCTGGCTTATACGGACGCAACACCGATACATGAAACACGTTGTGGATGTGCTCAAGTTCAGGAGGTAACGCTACCTCGTACGCCACTTCGCCGATTCTCCTCAGAATCTCGAACGGTCCTATGAATCTAGGGCTCAATTTACCCTTCTTCCCAAAACGAATCTTTCCTTTCCAGGGAGATACCTTCAGAAACACAAAGCTACCAACTTCAAAGTCTCGTTTTTGACGGTGTAAGTCGGCATACTTCTTCTGACGATCTTGAGCTGCTACTAACCGCTGTCTTATTACTTTAATGATTTCCACGGTTTGTTGTACCAACTCTGGCCCCAACAATCTCCGTTCACCAACTTCATCCCAACACAACGGTGTTCGACACTTTCTTCCGTATAATGCTTCGTACGGTGGCATTCCAATACTAGCATGGTAACTATTGTTGTAGGCGAACTCTACTAGTGGCAAGTGATCGTCCCAGCTGCCACTTAAGTCCATCACAACTGCCCGGAGCATATCCTCTAGAGTCTGAATTGTTCGCTCACTCTGACCATCGGTCTGAGGATGATACGCCGTACTCATTCTTAACTGTGTTCCCAGTCTCTCCTGTAGACTTCTCCAGAAATTCGACGTGAAGCGCGGATCCCTGTCAGACACAATAGATACTGGCACTCCATGTCGTGATACTATCTCTTTCACATAAAGTTTCGCCAGCTGTTCCAATTTGTATCTGATCTTGATCGGTAGAAAGTGGGCAGACTTGGTCAAACGATCTACGATCACCCAAATGGCGTCTAGACCCTTTTGAGTTGTCGGGAGTCCTACCACAAAATCCATAGTAATGTGCTCCCACTTCCATTCTGGAATCTCCAAGGGTTGCAACAATCCGCTCGGCCGTTGGTGCTCCGCCTTGATCCTCTGACAGGTTAAACATCGGCTGACGAATTCTGCAACTTCCCCCTTCAAATGCGGCCACCAATAATGTTGACGAAGATCTTGATACATCTTGGTGCTACCCGGATGTACCGAAAATCTCGTATTATGGGCCTCCTGTAAAATTTCTTCCCTTAAGTCTGGTACATAGGGTATCCAGATCCTTCCCTCGAATCTCAGCAATCCTGCGCTGTCAACCTTATACTTCGAGGCTTTTCCCTCCGATAACTGTTTCTTAATGCCAATACATTCCTCGTCAAATTCTTGAGCCTCCTGTATCCTATCCAGTAGAGTTGGACCTACCGTTACGGCGAACACCTTTTCGTCCACCTCCATTGGATACCTAACTTCCAGCTCCAGACGTTCAAAGTCCCGTATCAATTCCTCCTGGACTGTCAGTTGCATCAATTTCACCTTGCCTTTCCTACTTAAGGCATCAGCCACTACATTTGCTTTGCCCGGATGGTACAGAATTTCACAGTCATAGTCCTTGATCAGTTCCAACCATCGGCGTTGCCTCATGTTCAGCTCTTTCTGAGTGAAGATATATTTCAGACTTTTGTGATCTGTATATATCTCGCACTTCTCCCCATATAGGTAGTGCCTCCAAATCTTCAAGGCAAAAACTACGGCTGCTAACTCCAAGTCATGAGTCGGATAACCCTTCTCATAATCCTTCAGCTGACGCGATGCGTACGCCACGACCTTGCCGTGTTGCATCAGTACACAGCCAAGACCCTTGTGTGATGCATCGCTATACACTACGAAACCCCCAGTGTTGTCCGGTAAGGTCAACACTGGTGCTTGGCTGAGTCTCTTCTTCAACTCCATGAAGCTCTCCTCACACTTCTCCGACCAAACAAACTTGACTGTTTTCCTGGTGAGATTGGTCAACGGCGATGCTATCTTGGAAAAATCCTGGATGAATCTCCGATAGTATCCCGCTAATCCCAAGAAACTCCGGATCTCTGTCGGGGTCTTCGGCTGTTCCCAGTTGATAACTGCTTTCCACTTGTGCTGGGTCCACCGAAACACCATTCTTGTCATTGACATGACCCAGAAATTGTACCCTTTGCAACCAAAACTCACACTTCGAGAATTTTGCGTACAACTTCTCCTTCCTGAGAGCTTCTAATACAATCCTTAAGTGTTCCGCATGCTCCTCCTCTGTTTCTGAATACACCAAGATGTCATCAATGAATACAACTACGAACTTGTCCAAGTACTGCTTGAACACTCTGTTCATCATATCCATGAATGCTGCTGGTGCATTCGTTAATCCAAAGGACATGACCAGAAACTCGAAGTGACCATAACGGGTTCTGAATGCAGTCTTCGGGATATCTTCTTGCCTTACCTTCAGCTGATGGTAGCCGGTTCTCAAGTCGATCTTTGAAAAGTACTTCGCTCCCTTGAGTTGATCGAACAGATCGTCAATTCTCGGAAGCGGATACCTATTCTTAATCGTAACTTTGTTCAACTCCCGATAGTCGATACAAAGCCTCATTGAACCGTCTTTCTTCTTTACAAACAGAACTGGTGCTCCCCACGGGGACACGCTCGGTCTGATATAACCTTTATCTAACAGTTCCTGCAGTTGCACCATTAACTCTTTCATCTCTACAGGTGCCATTCGATACGGCGGCTTCGATATTGGTGCGGTTCCCGGTGCCAAATCAATAACGAACTCGGTTTCCCTATCCGGCGGCAGTCCCGGAAGCTCTTCGGGAAAAACATCGGGAAAATCCCTCACGATTGGTATTTGGCTTATCTCACCCCCGACCTGGCGAGTATCGATCACATGGGCCAAATAGCACACACAACCTTTCTTAAGTAATCTCCTCGTTTGCATCATAGTAAGACAGCAAGATTTCCTTGGTGACTTACTACCGTAAAAGACCACCTTCGACTTGTTAGGAGTCTTCAGGTGTACACACTTTTCTTTACAGTCAATAACTGCCCCGTGGGTCGATAGCCAATCCATTCCCAGGGATTACATCAAACTCTCCCAGCCGAATTGGAATCAAATCCACATTGAGCTTAAATCCTCGCAATTCAACACAGCAATTCCTATGAATGTGTTCTACAGGGACAATTTCTTTGTTTGCTACTTCTACGTTCATAGGGTGTTCTAACTTTTCACGGGGTAAATTTAACTGACTAGCAATTTCTTCGGAAACAAAAGAACAAGTAGCACCCGAATCAAATAACACATATGCATTTATATCGTTGATTGGGATGATACCTGACACCACGTCCTTGGATTCCATTGCATCCTGGACTGTCATATTGAATATGCGAGCTGTTGGCCTGTTAGCTTGACTGGCTGGTGTCCCATAGCTCAGCCGGTTATTGTTCCCGCTATTGCTGTTGTTGTTCCTGTTGCCACTCCCGAGGTCACCTTTCCTCTTCGGACAGTCCTTGATTTGGTGGTCGGGTGCCCCACATGAATAACATCCCCCCTTTGGTTTGTTCTGACATTGGGGAGCCATGTGCCCCGGTTGCCCGCATTTGTAGCAAACGCTCTTTCCCTTCATACACTCCCCCGTGTGGTTCTTACCACAATTACTACACCTGCCTGGTTTCCTTGCCTCCCCTCCAGACTGGTTTCCTCCGGGTTTATTGCTCCCGAAAGATTGGCTCTCACTCCATTTCCGTTTGTTGGGGTTACTGCCCCCACTGCTTCCTGCCTTAGGGCCCTCATGTCCCTTCTTCTTCTCGTGATTGTACTTGGCCAGGGCCTCACTGCCACCCTCTGCAATGATTGCCCTCTCCATTAATTCTGCGAATGTTCTGATTTTTAATACAGCCACCGAACGGTATAACCATGGCTTCAACCCCTGCTCAAACCTGCGAGCTTTCCTTTCCTCGGTGCTGACTTGGTGAGCTGCAAACCGTGCCAACTCATTAAACTTAGCCGCGTACTCAGCCACAGACATGTTTCCTTGTTTCAGTTCCAGGAACTTGATCTCCATCTCCTGCTTCATGCTCTCTGGAAAGTAATTTTCCAAGAACATCTCCTTAAAGCGATCCCAAGCGACAGTGCCTTCTTCAACTCGGCCCCGATTGGCCTTCCACCAATAGTTGGCTTCCCCTTTTAGCATGAAAGTAGCAAAACTTGTTTTCTGCTCCTCTGCCACCCTTGCTACTTCAAAGACCTTCTCTATCTCTTCTATCCAGGTCTGCGCCTCGATTGGGTTAAGAGTTCCCTTGAACTCAGGTGGTCCGACCAATTTGAAATCTTTAAAGTTTGCCAGATGATGCGCTGGCTCAGCTGCTGCTTGAGTCACTACCGGTGGGGGTCTGGATTGCATAGCCTCGGCCAGCATCTCCGCGAACATTCTCATGGGGTTGGTTTGGTCTCCAACCTCACTTTCTGACTCTTCGACCTGTCGGTTACGTGGTCGTCCCCTTGGCGGCATGTTTGGATAAGGAAAATCTGCTGACTTTTACCTATAGTGTTATATTTTACATGACATGTTATTAAAATAAACAATTAAAGGTAAAATATTTATCAACACATTTGATTTAAGTGAAACATCTGCATTTATATTCATATACCACCGTTTGTTACAAGACGAAACCTGTGGCATACTGCTATAAATGCGCCACTGTGTTCTACCAAACATCCCCTAAAACAAAAAGTGGGGAATGATACTGCCCATCTCTAAGGCAACAAAAGTTGAGGTTTGACTACTACCCCAACAAGAAAGCAAATAAAATGTTTCACAATACAAATATGCATACGTCCCTAATATAACAAAAGTGGGACTGGCTATACTAAGGGAAAATCAACTGCTCCATCAAATCACTGCTCATTATGACGGATCCGAGCCTGCTGACCAGAGAATGCTCCATCCCCGACCCTGCGACGAACAGAGCGACTGGACTCCCCTATCTCAGCCCGGGGTCTCCTGTAGGCTGCATCTAGGGCATGGCCTAGGGTCTCTATCCTCACCGCCCCAGCCTCTAACCGGTCCTCCAATAGGTCAACTCTACTTGCTGCTCTGACCCAGGCATCCCTTACTCGGACATTCTCAGCAACCTCTAGCCCAATCTCGAACCTCATAGCCTCCTGTTTCGCCCTCAGGTGGGCGATCTGTAAATCCCTCTGCTCCAATCTCTCCCTCAACTCAGCGTTTCGGGCCACTAGCTGATGTAGCAGTGGTCCGACCTGCTGTGCCGAGGACTCGTAGCCCTGCAAGCTGTACCTTGGCCACTCCCAAGTCATGGTCGAGCTGGTAGGCCAGGTCTCTGTACTGGTCCTCCATATACTGATGGGTCTGGTTCTGCTCCTCCAGATGAGCAATCTGACCCTCCAGCTCCTCGGTCCTGCTGGTCAGTCCCTCGATAATATCATCAGCAGTGGATCCCATGCCGTCCACATAAGCAGGTGGCTCCTCCCCCTCGGTCTCAGGGTCCTCCTCCTCTGGGTCTTGACTGCCCGACCTCATCACTCTACCCACAACGGGCTCCGGTAACTCCCTCTGGTAATCCTCCTCCGGCTCGGACTCCTCTAGCGGTACTCCTGGGGCTAGTAGGAGCATACCCCACCAGCTGCTCAGCAACTACTGGGATGTATATAACTCCGTCCTCCTCCTCACGGGCTCCACTGGTCCCTCCTATATCAGCCATCCTAGAAACCACCCAAATCTAACTTTAGTACAGCAATAAAATATATTCATTGAAGAAATGAAAGTATATTTCATTGGGTACTACTCGACTCGATGAATTCCCCAATTCATCAAAACCACATATGATAAATCTCCTCGATTTACCTCCTAACACTCGATACGAGTTTACTATGAAGGTTATAACCTAGGTTTCGCGATCCTAAAGTTTATAACCTACAGCTCTGATACCAACTTGTGACGCCCCCAAATTCGGGTCTCCAAATACCCGGATCTGGTCATCACGATCCAACACAATCTTCACCTTTACAACATATGATATCTAAAAGTGCGGAATATAATAAACATAAGTTGTTCATATAAGGTGTTAACTAGTCCCAGAATACAATTAACCTTAATCAAGTACATCAAACCCATACCCTAAGTAACTATTAGGGTTTAAATTACATGAACAGTAATTAAATTACACATGATTATAAAGTCTGCTACAAGGAATCTATTTGTTTCATCTTTTCTTTTCCTTTGTTCTTCCCTGAAGTCTCGGGTTTCGCTGCAATAAAGTCATGATATAGCAAGAATGAGCAACGAGTTTGCCCAGCAAGTTTAAAGTACAACAATAAAGATATATCATGATGAAGGGATGATAAAAAGGGATTTCAACAATAGAATAAATCAGAAGCAAGAACAATAAATGCTTTTAGAACAATTGATAATCAAATAGACTTTGAACGATAACTTCCAGAGGAGTCAATAGCTGGTTGACCCTCTGGTTACTGGCTACAGAATAACGTACTTGAGGGGATCAGCCTCGCGTACCCTATGTATATGCATAACATTCAATTCTGCTATTTGTACCTTATATACGGTACGTGGGGTACTCCCCTATAAATAAAGGGGTGTTCATACAGTCTAAGAATCCTTACCATTGATTGGTTCGGATAGCTTTTATAAAATTTCACATAATTGTCTGACCGAACAAGGGTTCAGACTTAACCATGAATGGTTTGCAGATTTCTGAATTTAATATACGAATTCAAATGCACAAATGTCAATAATATACAGATGTGGAATAATTTTGAAAGTAATTAGACCACTTAAAGCATGCTTGGAAATAAAATTCAAGCTTAAAGAATACTTGCAATAATATATACCTTTTTGCATGAATTAAAATACTGCATAAGGTTTTAGAAGTATTACTCAAGGTAAAAAGTTGAGTAAGGAAGAACTTGCAATAATCAAAGTTCGAGATAGAGGACTTGCCTGTTTGCTCAGCTACAGATAAATTCTAGCTTTAATTACTTGACCGTGGATAACCTATCAGTTGGTAGAATTGGTTTATCCATTAGCATTGCGTAATTATACCCACTTATGCTATCCATTTAGCAGATAAATAATTTACCGAACTTAATTACTACCTAGCCATCAGCTAACAAAAATTTAATGACCTCTATTTATTATTTAAACAGATAATAGTTAATCAGGGTCACTTATCATTTGAATACTCCAATTATTACCCTTAATAGTATCTAGGTATGGTTTAACAATCCTTATTTATCATTCATAAAATAAATTTATTTTGGTTTAAAGATAGCAGAAAACCCTTGATCATTGATTTAATTTACTCTCAATTATTATTTTCTTAGGGTAATTTAGTAATTATTACCCTTGTTCTTTATGCGACATTAAATACTTACCGTATGAATCCTACCCACACTTAATTATTATTAAGAATCCTTAAGTGTTTATTATCATTATTTATTAAGGACCAACAATAAGTACCTAACTTAACAATTTCCCTCATACTTAATCATTATTTCATTAATGATTAAGTAATTACCATCCTTATTATTTAGTAACTTATTCGTATTCAATTATTATTATTATTAAATATTTACCATCTTTATTTATTATTTATAATAAATAATTATTTTATTAACTTTACTTGTATCTAATTATTATTTAGGATAGTAATTAAATATTTACTACCTTACTATTATTTAGTATTACTAATAATTAAATATTCATTAATTTTATTTATAAAATAAATACTTAGTTATTAGTGTATTATTAATTCCAAATAAAAATCAATTATTCCGAGAGTATTACATAGTGGTAATAATCGTATTTTCATGCCACCACTCCAGTCATACTTCTGCATAGGACAACTAATTCCTGAAGTTTTATTCCCAAACCATCCAGTTTAACACAATAGGAACAGGTTCATGGCCCACACTGGTTTTTCAGTTTCCATTATCAGCCATGATACCAATATAATAGGCTAAGGCTTGGTCCTTATGATGTTCAAGGCTGCCGAACCTTATGGTTCTTAGCATACAGAGGCTCAACAACCAAAGCACAACCAAGGTAATCTACCAAAAGCCATTAACCCCATACAGAGAAATCATTAACCCAATACAGAGAAATCATTACTTTCAGTATATAGAAGCAAATACCCAAACACAGAGAAAGGTTTCAATCCCATACAATTCCGGGTATAATATAATCAACACCATACAGTCTAATTCCAAACAAATGCATCGTATAGGCTAATTTTATCTACTGCTAGCACCTAATCAGTTTCTCAAAATCACTGTTTCGTACAATGTATAACCCATCCAAACACAGGGAAGAAATTTTAAAAAAAAAACTAACAATAAACTACCACAGTGGCTTGACAGATTCATAGCTATACCTTGGACTCGATCGATGTGCCGACCTTCTCCTTATACCGAAATAGGTGATAAGGCTTTGGGACATTCACTCCAACTGGAATTGAATCCTTCAACTAGCCACCCCTGTTTCCTCTTTCGCTTAACTTTTGAACCCTAATTTTCTATATTTGGATTCGCACAAAAGAGAATCGAATTGGCAGCTGGTTTAGGGTTTGGGGGGAACCCAATTTATAGAAGATTAGTTGCCCAGTAATTGGGTATTACCCTACCTGACCCACTGTTAACCGTCGGTAGGAGAGGGGTTGAGCTGTCGATCGTTTCACATCCACCCAGCTGTGATTTGCCGTCACTTTCTTGAGCCGCGCGTCCCGCCGGTCGTTTTCGCCGGATTTCTGGGACCTTCGGTCCTTGCCGCGTTTTGCTCGGTCGTTGGTGCTTCCGCTCGTTTGTCCGCTGGTTGCTTCACGTTGTCGCCGGCGTACGCCTGGCGACTCTTCCTCCAGTCGATTGTTCACCTCCGTTCGATTGATTGAAAAGCCAGAGTCTCGTTTGGCTAGGTCTTGGCTGAGGATTTGGGATCTTCCCCAATTTGATTTAGCCGGTCGTCTTGATTTGAGGCTCACCATTTCCTAATTAACCGGTTTTCCCCCAATTTACTTGGGGCGACCCATTTGCAAATCACAACCCGGCTGGCAAGGAAATAAGGGAATGGGCTTAGCCACTAGTTGGGCCATTTAAATCAAGTAAGAGGCGGCCCAAAAGAACTAAAATAAAAATAAATATGGGCTCGGCTTAACAAGATGGAAATTGGGCCAGTCCAATTTAATTTAACCACAATGCATTTTTAATACTTTAAAATTAAATAACTAAACCCATTAATTATTTATTAATTCTAGTTTCTTGTAAATAAATTCTTAGGGTTAACTCACTAATTATTTAACCCATCAGTGAGTTCCTTTGATGCACATAAAAATTATTTGGACCTTATAGTTATCTAATTAAATAAAGATTCTTACATGGATCCGAATTAAATAAAAATTATATAAAATGAATTTATTTATATAAATAAATTTGATACAGTGTTTAAAATTTTCCGGACATTACAGATAAAACCGAATAACCAAATATAACCGAAATTTTTTAACCGAATTATTTCGGTTATTCGGTTATTTTCTGCAATTCGGTTATAACCGTTTTACTATCCGGTTTTCGGGTTTGGATACGGTTACTAAAATTTTGATATTCGGTTACCCGAATAACCGAATAGACATTTAAAAAAAATAAAATTTTAAGACTTAACTCTCAACTCTTAAGCCTTATCACTCTTCTCTCTCTCACTCTCTAACCTCTGCCAACTGCCCGACCCTAACCCAAATCCCTAAATCCAATCGAACGTTGGCCACGATGATTTGGTTGCCTTGATCGACTTCAACACCTCTTACAAAATTTTGGCTGCCACGGTGGACAGAATCTAGAATCAACCCCCGATGACTTTCACGATGGCATTGGTTAGACTCACTCTAGTGCTCGTCTGCGTTTTAGGTCCCAGATTGATGAGTATTATTAGTTTAGTTTTTAATGGGAGGTATTATTAGATTTGGGAATGCTATTATTAGATCTGGGTATGGTATTATTATATTTTGGTCAAATTTTAATATTAGTTTAAATTTGAGAATGGTATTACAGCTGTAAGAGAGCTGAACAACTTTGGGTATAAATTTCTATTTAGTATAAAATTTCCTATATGATATCTCAGTGATTAGTAAGGCAATTTCTTCATTCTGTTTATGCTTCTTATGTTTCAATGTAACAACTCTGTTTCATCGATCTGTTATCACTATGTATGCACGTCTGTAGCTTAAGTCCAACCTATAAAAGCAGCCTCTAATTGGTTTTTGACATCACTGTAAACAATGCCATTGTCAGATTGTGAGCTTGAAGTGTATTGGCATTAGTGATTGAAAACTCTAGTATTGCCAATTTGAAATGATTTTTTTGTTTGATAAAATGGAACTTAATTTCGGTTATTAACCGAAATAACCGAATTGTAAATTCGGTTATTCGGTTTTCGGTAATTCGGTTATTCCTAAATTCGGTTAGTTATTCGGATAGTGAAATTTAGAAAATTTCGGTATTCGATTATATCCGAATAAGCTATTCGGTTCGGATATAACCGAATTGCTCACCCCTAAGTTCAGTATCCGCCTTTTTACAATAATGGAGTAATCAAGTATAACAATATTTATCCTTCAATGAAAATAATTGTCCTAGATAACAATAAGCTCTACTATTCGAAATTTTCCTTATATTATCACTCAATGAAACAAACTCTTCACAAGATTCTAACTATCATACAACCTAGAACAAGCTCTCTAGATTTAATATAATAGTAACATTAAGAACTAGGGAATTAGACTATTCCAAGTAACAATCACATAAGCTCGGATTATTTAACCTGTCTTCTGATAATCTTAGCAATACTCAAAAGTTTGTCCACAATCATGTATTACTAATTACTACCTGTGATTAGAAACAATATCAATTACACGCGATACTATCCCTTAATCTAGCAGATGATATTAGTTAACCAATTCAATTCTGCAGAAATCAAATCAATTAAGCTAAATAGCATTCAACAATTAAATCAAATTATCAAAAATAAATTTCATATAAGAAGGAATAAATAAATTAAAATTGATCAAATCATTAATTATAAAAAATGTTCAACATCCTTTAGAACTAAAATAGAGAATTTAGCTCGACATGCTTCAATCTTGCAAAACTAGGGTTTGGATTCTAATATAAATGATAGTGTAGATTATCCTCCCATCTAACTAATAACATGTATTTATAGTCCTAAGGTAATATCCTAATATTCAAAGAAATAACAATCCAATTACAATTAGAACTACTTGAAATTTCCTGGCCTGAAGCAAAATAAATTTCCAAATTCCCGTTGAATTCGCCGTGGCGAATTCGTTTGCACTAGGGGAACCCACTGGGGCGAATTGGACAGAGGAGACTGGGCCGGGGCGGCTTCAGAGCGCGCTGGGGCGAATCCGACAGAGAGGAACTCATCGGGGCGAATTCATTATGCCTATACGAGCTCGCCGGGGCGAGTTCATTAGTTTTCTGAAATTTTTTTCTTTCAGCTCCAATTCCTCCTGCAATAATCAAATACCTTAATAAGCTCATATACACTATAAAACATGAAATAAACTAAACATAAAAGAATTAAAATAAATAAATATTATGCACTCATTAGCTTTTGTGCAAGTGGGAGATTGAAAGTAGTATGCACACAAGCCAATCATATTTGATGTGATGTAGCATATACTTTGTAGTCTTATTCGTTTATTAATAAAATAATTAATTTATTTAAAGGCATTTTCTAACTAATAACATGTATTTATAGTCCTAAGGTAATATCCTAATATTTAAAGAAATAACAATCCAATTACAATTAGAACTCCTTGAAATTTCCTGGCCTGAAGCAAAATAAATTTCCAAATTCCCGTTGAATTCACCGTGGCGAATTCGTTTGCACTAGGGGAATCCGCTGGGGCGAATTGGACAGAGGAGACTGGGCCGGGGTGGCTTCAGAGCGCGCTGGGGCGAATCCGACAGAGAGGAACTCATCGGGGCGAATTCATTACGCCTATACGAGCTCGCCGGGGCGAGTTCATTAGTTTTCTGAAATTTTTTTCTTTCAGCTCCAATTCCTCCTGCAATAATCAAATACCTTAATAAGCTCTTATACACTATAAAACATGAAATAAACTAAACATAAAAGAATTAAAATAAATGAATATTATGCACTCATTAGCTTTTGTGCAAGTGAGAGATTGAAAGTAGTATGCACACAAGCCAATCATATTTGATGTGATGTAGCATATACTTTGTAGTCTTATTCGTTTATTAATAAAATAATTAATTTATTTAAAGGAATTTTCTAACTAATAACATGTATTTATAGTCCTAAGGTAATATCCTAATATTTAAAGAAATAACAATCCAATTACAATTAGAACTCCTTGAAATTTCCTGGCCTGAAGCAAAATAAATTTCCAAATTCCCGTTGAATTCGCCGTGGCGAATTCGTTTGCACTGGGGGAATCCGCTAGGGCGAATTGGACAGAGGATACTGGGTCGGGGCGCCTTCAGAGCACGCTGGGGCGAATCCGGTACAGAGGAACTCGCCGGGGCGAATTCATTACGCCTATACGAGCTCGTCGGGGCGAGTTCATTAGTTTTCTGAAATTTTTTCCTTTTTCTTCTTTCAGCTCCAATTCCTCCTGCAATAATCAAATACCTTAATAAGCTCATATACACTATAAAACATGTAATAAACTAAACATAAAAGAATTAAAATAAATGAATATTTTGCACTCATTAGCTTTAGTGCAAGTGGGAGATTGAAAGTAGTATGCACACAAGCCAATCATATTTGATGTGATGTAGCATATACTTTATAATCTTATTCGTTTATTAATAAAATAATTAATTTATTTAAAGGCATTTTCTTTATCCATATTATGTTGTTAAATTAATTATGATAAACCCATAGTTTTGAGCAATGCTTTTAGAATCATGATGATGATCGTGCTAATGAGATCTAAATTCAAGATAGCCCAAAACTAAAATCGTTCATAATCGTTGGTTCACTAAGAAGGGGATTAGTGAATCCGGATAGATTAGTACATACTATGATTGCTCTTATAAAGAGGATGATTGATCTCATAATCATTTGTGTGGAGACACTAAAGCAAGTATGTAGGTGCTTATTGGAGAATAAGTTCACTGAACGTGGCTCGCTAAGGAATACCTAATGGAGTTTTACTCGTCTGTCAATAGGAATTCCTCTAGTGATAGTAGTACAGGTGATCCTTGGACTTGAGATCATCATAGTATCTTGTGTATGATGAGTTATACTTTGACATGTCCCTTAAGACCTTTAGGGTATGATTGGGTATAATGAGTTGTACATGGAGATAGGTGAATGGTCAACAAAGAATCTACCACTTCTAGTAAAAGATGAGAATGTCCTATGTGATTTGATAAATGACAACTCAGTAGTCCTTGGCCAAGAAATTAGAAAGGAGTTTATAATTTGCATTATTTAGAGTTATGCATTTGAGAATCGAAATGCATATAATTAAATAAAATAAGACTTGATAGTAATTTCATGTCTTATATTTGATTGAGACATTGTATGGTAGAAAGATTGAATTGTATGGTAACTATTCACTGAAAGGTCTTTTTATGATTAAATGTAGAAATTAATATTATCTAGAAAGTCGTTGATCGCTAAAGGGGCTTACCTTTATTGTAGAATAAATATTATTTATTTAAATGAATTAAATGATTTAATTTATTTATTTAAATAAGATTTGAATTGTTCTAATTGATTTTTCTACAATCGGTTTAATATGGAGAACTTAAAGGGTCACACCGCAAAAAAGAATATTTATTTAAGAAGTGAATGACATAATTGTAATAATAAGTTAAGTGTATTTAATTTATACTGTGGTGATACAATAAATTAAATAGCTTAATATTTATTATTTAGTATTTTGGAAATACTAATTGTAAATTAATAAGAGGAGTCTTATTATTATTATTACTATTATTATTATTATTTAGTTCCTAAATGGTTTAGGAATTAATTAATAAGAATACTCTCATATAAGTTCCTAATTAGATTGGGTGTTTAATTAAAAATCCTACTCCTAAATAGTTTAGGAGGGTTGCCTATATCTATAAATAAGAGGAGTCTTATTATGGATTGAGGTTACACACACTTTCATAAGATTTGAGAGAGTATTCATAATTTCCTAAGAGAGAGAAAGTTAGGGTTTGCCACCACCCACTTCTTGAATCCTTATTATTCCTTGGTGGATCACCTCTAAAGGCTAAACACTTGGGTGGCTAAAGTTGATCAAAGGAATTTGATCGGTGGAATTAAAGGAGAACGCGAAGGAATTAGGGTTGAACTTATACCTGAGAAAACTTTGTTTTACAAGGGTATAATTCTCTATCTCCTTTTGTTAATTGATAATTGTGCATAAAGATTGATTCTGGTTATGGTTTGTAAAATTTTAAATTCTAATTTTACTATGCTTCCGCTATTTATAATGCAATTTGATTGTATGTTCATGGATATTACAAACCTGCAAAGTTAAGTTGGATTGTTATGTAATTTGTTCCTTTTGTTTCTAGGATTAAGGTTACTTTGAGTAGTATAAATAAGGAACCTAGCTGGTATAATAGATAGATTTTGAATAACAAAAATTACATGTTTTCTTGTGAGATTACTTCTTTCTTTTGGTTCTTTAAGAACTCTTGAACTGTTTGTAGTTTGCTGTAAGGTTTAACTTGACTTATCATACAACAATTTAGAGTTGTGTATGGTGTCTTCTACCTATATCAAGGTTCTTGTCTCGATGTAGATAACGGGTCAAGGTTCCATTCAACACTGAATTCATTACACAATCGATTTATCAAGGTTCTCGCTTCAATATAAACGAAGGGTTACGGTGTCGTTGGTATTCCACTAATACAACTCTATTAGAAACGATCCGGGCAACGATCACCTCACGCAAGCGTGTCGTGGAGTTTATCATTAATGTATATTTGTATGCAAGTAGGTTTTGTAAAGTCCTTATGAAAAGAATACTGTGTAAAATGACTTAGTTTAGGGATCAAACTTGCTAGTTTGATCCAAATCGTAGAGTTAAAACTTTGTAATAGCTATGTTATTTCTAGCCAGAAGATAATCGTAGAGCTAGAGACAATATTACTCTAAGATTGTAGAGTAGACTGAAGACAGTCCAGAGATTGTAAAAGTACAAGTCAGATCGTATAGCCAAAATCACAGAGTCACTAATATTCGTAGAGCAAAATAATCACTCTACGATTTCACTCTAAGGAAGTCCAGATTGTAGAGTGCAGTCGTTTGACAAGTCAATGGCAGGTCATGACAAGTTGCCTCCAAGGTTATCCTCAGATGCTTTTGTGATAAGGACAAGTCGATAAAACCTCTATCTAACAGCTATTTTAGCAGAGTCAAAGGACACATGGTTGCTACTGCACTGTTCACAGTAATGAAGAAAACGACCTATGATGGTCTAAGTAGGCAGCAATTTGAAGTCAAACAATTGAAAAATGACAAATGTCCAAGCTAAAATGGAACAACGGTAACTTTTCAACAGGAAGATCCCGAGAAGAACTCTATATAAAATCAACATTTTCAAGCACCAGAACATACAACGAATTGATCAAGTCCAAGAGCTGAAACTCTGAGTTCATACAAGTTTTACTCTACGATTCCAAGAAACACACTTTACTGCAAAGTCATAATCAATCAACTATCAATTACTCCCTCCGTCCCTTTTTATTTGTCTTTTAGAAAGAGATTTTTGTTCTTTTTTATTTGTCGTTTGTAGATTTCTAAGAAGTATTAAATGCTTAATTTTTCATATTATCCTTTATGATTAGAGCCTAATTTGTTTCTCTATCATCATTTCAATAAATTTTAGAAGGTTAATATTGAAATTTTATACTCAATTTAGTTAATTAAACAAAGAATTAATTTTACATTGCCCAAGTACACAAACCTACTAATAAATTTAAATAATTTTTTCCAGACAAAATTACTGAGATTTTAGGTCATGAAAGAACCTAAAAAGTAGGGTTGAACGATAATTTTGTCGTATTTATTATATATATATTGATAGACTATATATGATTGAGTACTGATCTACGAATCATAAATAAAATTTTGTGTAATAACAATAATTATGTGTAAAAAGATGGATGAAAGAATTGTGCGGCATAGTGCTTGATAACAGCAAAGAAACACAATCAACACAAATTAAAAGTTTTATGCACAAGAGATGAAGAATTTAACATAAATGAGATATATAGTATAGCAATTGAAACTTGAAAGAGTGGAGTAACATTGTACCTGCTGCTATGGATTGTTTGGTGACCAAGAGATTTGTTGAAATTTAGTGACCAAGAGATATGAGGTTAATTTTTTTATGGTTAAATAAAATTTTATTTATAATTAAGGTTTATTGCAAAAATTTAGGGTTAAAGGACCATTCCTAAAATGTAGGATTGAGAGACGATTTTGTGTTACTACTCCTAAAAGGTAGGATTGAACGACGATTTTGTCTTATTATATAATTTTTTGTTAGGTAAAATAGCATTTTATTTTTAGTTAGGATTTATTGTTAAATTTTAGGGAGTCACTCCTGAAAAGTAGGGTTAAACGATGATTTTGTCTTATTTATTATATACTAGCTCATGGTCCCGTGAAAAACACGAGTTTTGTTTTGTTATAAAATTATTATATTATTTATATTTTTTATATTATAATATACTACTATATTAATTCTACTAATAATAGATTAAAATCGTGTACAGTGATTTTTATATAAATAAAATATTTCCTTTTGAAATATCTTATTTAACTAATAATGTATAACTAATTATTGATGAAAAATTAAATAATTTAAAAATCTACAATAATAATTCTTCTACTTTTATAATATTAATGATAGTATTCCTCTTTAAAATGATTTATTTGTTTCTATATTCCTCTGTTCATCTATTTATGTAATAATAAAATCTTAATTAAACTCAAATAATTATACTTATACAATTTAATAATAAAAAAATATTATATAATAAAATATTATTGTTATCAATAATATGAACTTTAAAGAATACTAACTAAATTAGAAAATGTATAAGAACAAGAGATAATGGTAAGTAAATAATTATGATAACAAGAATGTAGATGAAAGATTTTGAAATTATGAAAAAAATAGTTTCTTTTACTAAAATTTAGGTTTCTACATTTTAGGATTATAGGACCATTCCCAAGCTTTAGGGTTGAGAGACTATTTTGTGCTATTTATTATATATATAAATTTTATTTACAGTTAGGATTTATTGCTAAATTTTAGTATTGAAGGGTCACTCTTAAAATTTAGGGTTGAACCACGATTTATATATATATATATATAGTAGTGAAATTGGTGACATAGAATTTTTTGTTAGGGCTAAATAGAATTTTATTTATTGTTAAGATTTATTATTGCTAAATTTTAAGGGGGTCATTGCTAAAAAAATAGAATTGAACGACTACTCCTAAACAGAAGGGTTGAACGACGATTTTGTCTTATTTATTATATATATAGCACAAACAACGATTTATTGTATGAGTTAACTGGATTGTTTTGGTTGGTCTTGAAGTGAGTTAACTCATGAAACTATATTTGAATTTAATTAACTGTTATTTTTACTTTTATTGTATTTGTATTATCTCATAAGATATATATGAGAATTGTTAGATTCCCTCTCTTGGTAGGCAACTCATTCATAAGATATATAATAAAGTTTGCAAGCAATTAAATGTATATGTAAATTGGTAGTTTCCTCTCTTTGTATGCATTTAAATGTATTATACATTCATTTAGCTCTTTTAATTATTCTTCTTCCTTACTTAAATTTTTATTTTTATTTTTTTGTTTTAATAATAGAAGGTGTTCTATAAACTTAAAAACAAATATGAATACCATTGTTGGGTAAGATTATATATATGTTTAACTATTTAAATAAATAGTGATTAAAATGAAATTTCAAAGTCACTTTATATAGACTTTTTAACTAGTACTCGGGCTATTTTAAAATTATGGATACATTTTTTTTTAATTCTGCCTAAAATTAGACATATATTTCTATTTTAGAATAATAAAGTGACATAATAGTCGTAATTTGTCATTTTTTTCATTATCATTTATAACGTCACACTACCATTACTTAGCTAATTTTAAAAGTATATTTAATAATAACAAATAAAATACAATTGCAAATCTTGTGACGCTCCCAAATCCCTGTACTTGATACAGCTGATTTGGTGGTCACTCTTCATACACCTACACAATACCTACTTATAATACAAGCATTAACTCACATAACTGTTTACCACATGTTAATGTCAAAATTCATCCACGCGCCCAATCACAAAACTGCGTGTCCAATCCTGCACAGAAACAAAACCACACTCAGAGAGCTGACGGGTTTCGCCACCGGGGGATAGCTCCGATGTGAGAATAAGTACAGGATGAATAAGGTTTAACAATGGAGGCTTATTGCTTTAGTGTTCTAAAGTGAAGATTACCTATGAATTAGGGTTTAACCTTGTATTTATAGTGATCACACCATCAACTGCATGCCGTCCTCGTATGGAAATAGAACTCCTAATTAGGATATATACCATAATAAGATTAAACTCAATCTCCTTAAGGAACAAAGTCGAATTATATCTTGACACTTTCCTTAGGAGTTGGAAATTAAATACAACTGGAATTCCTTAATATTCTCCCACTACCCAGACACATCCCTACATGGGAACATTCCTCCACGTGGACTATGGCCCACCATATCTATCGGGCCCAAGTAAAACACATCCCAACATTGCCCCCAGTCTTTCATTACAATGGAACATTTAATGGAAGACTTCAACATAAAAAGCCCAATAATTAAACCTGAAAACACGAGGCCCAAATCTTCGGTAAACCACCCAACACATACTGCCAGACCCCACCACTATCACATAACCCATTTATTACACCATTTTTGGGAAACCGCGTGGAACCCAAAAGTTAAATAACTCAAAACCCTCCTTCCCCCAAAATCAACTGCCACAACTCTAGATCCAATTTCAAACTGTTCATTCCTTATCTCCATCTTCAATCTCTCTGCAACCCTTGCTTTCTCTGGTGAAAAGTACTCACCGATCAATCTACTCTTCTATTCTACAATGGGTAACACAAATAATCGGACCCCCTCCGTCTCACCCCCAACTGGTAACGTCATCTCTTCCATCTCAATGCCCCCTGTAGTCAACCCTGTCATCACCACCACCATCACTACTGAAGCCACCACTGTAACCACAACTACTTCTCCAAACCCTCGACCAATAGGTCCATTGTAATGTCCGAGAATTTTTATCATTGTATCGAATTTATCTTAATAAATAAAATCCATCTTATATAATTTTACCAACTTAATTGGACCCATGAAGGTATTATTATCTAATAAATATATGGTCCGATAACATTTTCCTTCGCATTAAAGGGGTTCATTAATAGTCTGAGTAAATTTAATGAGTTAACCCTAAGAATTTAATTTCAAGAGAATTTGGAAGGAAGTTAATAAATAAATTCATGTTACTATTATCGAATTTAAATAATTGCCATGAGGAATTAATGTGGGGATAAATATTATAACTAATTACTAAATTAGTTATTTAATATTTGAAGCATAACGTTATTTTAATTAGGTCATATTTCTTTATTTAAGCTAACCTTATATCTAGTGGGTTGTAACCATTTTCCTTTTTAATGTCTTTTGGGCCATTTTCCTAACTAATTCAACCGGCCCAATCCGAATTCCTTTCTTTTATTGTCCAATTGGGCCGTTTTATTTTAAACCTACCGGCCCAACCCATCTTTCCAGCCGAATCAGCCCATCCCCTTTTCTTTTGGCCGGTTCGGATCCATTTGGGCAAAGGGTAAGGGATTTGGGGAAAAACCAAATTGATCGGTGGATTAAACAGGCGAATTCATGCGGAGGAGTTCATATCGACAAAATCAAATTGGGGAAAAATCCCAAATCCTCAGCCAAGACCTAGCCAAACGAGACCCACGCCTTCGATCCAATCGGACGGGACAGGCGCAACTGACGAGAGAGGGTGTCGCCAGGCGTGCGCCGGCGACGGCACGAGCAACCAACGGGCGATTCAAGGACTGAAGTGGGCGACCAGGTGTTTAACGCTAGGACCAAGGGTTCCAGAGAAAAACCGGTGACGCGACTGGTGAGACGCACGGCTCGAGGGACACCGACTGCGCTAGCTGGACTCGGGTGAGTGGCGATGAAGACCAGTGACAGCTCGCTTCTCTAACCCTCGGATATTTTCCGGATGAACGAGGTAATAGCCAGCGAGTTGAGTAATTCTTCCTCTATAAATTGAGCCCCAAAATCCCAAGCCGAAGCTGCCGAATCCCTTGTCTGTGTGAATTGCTAATTTAGAAAATTTAGGGTTCACAAATAAGCGAGAGAGGAAGCAGGGGTGAAGAGTTGAGGGTTTCAAATTCTGCTAAAAGTGGATGTCCAGCTGGGTTGAGTATTTTGGACGAAGGAGAAGGATTTCTAGGCGAACAGCACCAAGGTATCGAGCGACGGTATTAGCTTATTCGATTTGTATTTACACAGTGTATAATGGTATTGTTGATATGAAATTGGAAACCTTATTATAATTTTTGGGGTTCAATATCTGTTATCAGTTTGTTTGGTTTTAATTTGGGAAACCTGGTAACAAGATATTGGATTCGTTTATAGCAACTGTGATGGGTTTGTTTAATTTTCCATCTTGTGACTGGTTATAGTATATATGGTATTGGATTGTATTGCGTTTCTTGCTGGGAACCTGTAATTGAGGAACCAAAATGGTTCGGTAGTTGTATTATAATTTTGAGTTCAAAATCTGGGCTTCTGATTAGTTGTATCACTGTGATGGTGTAATATACATTGTTTTGGGAAATACAGGAATACTGGGATAGTTCATATGGTTAGGACATTATTGTGATGAACCTTAACAGTTCTAGTAGTTGGAAGTATTAAGCTTATGCCATATATTTGTTGGATTTGCATTACGATTAAATCTGTGTTGATTTGTTTTGGTTTTTGGATGGTTCTGTTAAAAGTATAACTATAAACACAAATCCTTGACTTTCTTTTGGGTAGTATATCAGTGCTTGAGGTAATGTTTGAGCCAAAACAGTGTTCGGATGGGTTAACTGCACGGTCAATAATATTGTGGGAGAAATTGCTGGCGTTTAATGGGTTAATGTAATAATTAACAATAATTTATTATTTATCAATGAATAATAAATAAAGATAATAAATATTCAATTATTATCTAATTAATAATTAATAATTCAATTATTTATTGTTTATTCTTAAATAAACCTAGTAATGCAATTATTTATCCTTAAATAATAAATAAGGATACTAAATGTTAATTATTATTTAATGAATAATAATTAAATAAAATCCATAAAGTAATTACTTATTATTATTTAATTAATAAATATTAATTTAGCATGAATAAGTTAACAAAATAATTATTTATTATATAATAAATAAAGATAATAAATACTTAACTATTATTTAATTAAATAATAATTAAGTATAAGTAAAGTTAATAAATAATTATTTATTATTTATCAATAAATAATAAATAAAGATAATAAATATTTAATTATTATTTAATTAATATTAAATGATAATTAAGTATGAACAAGGTTAACAAATAATTATTTATTATTTATCGATAAATAATAAATAAAGGTAATAAATATTTAATGATTATTTGATCTTAAATAATAATTAAGTATAAATAAAGTTAATAATTTGAGTATTTATTATTTATCCTTTAATAATAAATAAAGCTAGTAAATATTTGATTATTGTTTAACTACTATTAAACAATAACCAAGTATGGATAAAATTAATAGATTAGTTATTTACTATTTATCTTTGCATAGTAAATAAAGTAAATAAATAGTTGATTATTACTTAATAAGCAAGTATGAATTAAGTTAATAATTTGATTATTTGTCAATAAGTGATAAATAAAGATAACAAATATTCAATGAAATAAATTATTGATTATTTATCAATAAATAATAAATAAAGATAATAAATATTTAATTGTTATTCAAATAATATTTGATAATAATTAAGTATGACTAAAGGTAATGAAATAATTATTACCATAATAAATAAGGATTGTTAAACCATGTTCAGGGACAAATAATGGTAATAAATCCGGGAAGCCAAAGAATAAGTAATCATGATTAGCTACCATCAAGTTAATAGCTAAAGATTATTAATTTCTGTTTAGCTAATGTTAATTAGTAATTAAATATAGATGGTGAATTTTACCTGTTGAGTAAAAGGTATAGTGAGAGGTGCCAATATACAACTGTTAATTGATAAATCGACTTTACCCAATGATAGGTCACTCGAGATCAATTAATTAAAGCTAAACTATATCTGTAGCTGAGCAAACAGGCAAGTTCCTAACCCTAAACTTCTTACATTATTGCAAGTTCTTCCTTACTCAACTTTTACATTGAGCAAAATTCTAAACCTTATGCACTATTTTAATTCGTGCAAACAGGTATATTGTTGCAAATTATTCTTTAAGCTTGAATCTTATCTCCAAGCATGCTTTAAGTGGTCTAATTACTTTTAAAATTATTCCACCTCTATGTATTATTGACATTCGCATTCGTGCATTTGAATTCGTATATTTATTAAAGTTCCGAGATTTAGGGACTATTCATAATTAAGTCTGAACCTTTGTTCGGTCAGACAAGTATGTGAAAATTTATAAAAGCTATCCGAACCAATCGAGGGTGAGGATTCTTAGACTGTATGAACACCCCTTTATTTATAGGGGAGTACCCCACGTACCGTATATAAGGTACAAATAGCAGAATTAAATGTTATGCATATACATAGGGTACGCGAGGTTGATCCCCTCAAGTACGTTATTCTGTAGCCAGTAACCAGAGGGTCAACCAGCTATTGACTCCTTTGGAAGTTATCGTTCAAAGTCTATTTGACTATCAATTGTTCTAAAAGCAATTATTGTTCTTGCTTCTGATTTTTCTAATGTTGAAATTCTTTAATATCCCTTCATCATGATATATCCTTATTGTCATACTTTAAACTTGCTGGGCAAACTCGTTGCTCATTCTTGCTATATCATGATCTCATTGCAGCTAAACCCGAGACGTCAGGGAAGAACAAAGGGAAGGAAAAGATGAAGTGATAGACTTCATGTAGCAGAAAATAAAATTATGTGTAGTTAATTACTGTAATGTAATTTAATCCCTGATAGTTATTAGGGTACGGATTGTGTATGTGTTTAAGGTTATTTGTATTCTGGGACTAGTAACACCTTGTAATGAACAACGTATGTTTATTTTATTCCGCATTTTAGTTACCATATGTTGTTAGAGGTGAATGTTTGTATTGGATCGTGATGACCGGATCCGGGTTTTTGGAGACCCGAATTTGGGGGCGTCACATCCATCCAAACCCGAAATCGATAATTTAAAAATGTTAAAGGAGTACTCAAATGAGGAATCCTTTACCCACATCAACATCGTCTCTACAATCGCCCCCAAGACATGTTAGGTTTGTATATAACGCAAGCATGCAATCAAATTACATAAATAGGGCGGAAGCGTGATAAAATGGATTTTAAAATTTTAATACAAACCATCACCATGATCTATCCTTGTGTTCAATTATCAATTAAACGAAAGAGAAAGAGAATAAGAATTATATCTTCGTAGATCAAAGCTTCAACAGAGACAAGTTCAACTCCTAGTTCTTCGTATTCTCCTCGAATTCCACCGATGAGATTCCTTCCTTTGATCAACGTTAGCCACCCAAGTGTTTGGCCTCTAGAGGTGATCCACCAAGAAAGAATAGGTATTCAAGAAGTAGAGTGTTGGCAAAACCCTAGTTTCTATCTCTATAGAAATTGCAAGTACTCTCCACAATCTAATGCAAGAGTGTGTAACCCTAATCTATAATAAGACTCCTCTTATTTATAGATGTACGAAAACCCTTTCCTAAACTATTTAGGATTAGGGTTTCTTTTATAATTAAACTCCTTTAATTAATTATGCTCCTAATCCAATTAGGAATTAAATAATAGTAATAGTAATAATAAGACTCCTCTTATTAATTTATATTTAATATTTTCAAAATAATAAATATTAAGTTATTTAATTTATTCCATCTCCATAGATTAAATTAAATACACTTAACTTATTATTATAATTATGCCATTTACTTCTTAAATAAATATTTTTCCTTTTTGCGGTGTGACCCTTTAGGTTCTCCATATTAAACCGGTTGTGAATAAATCAATTAGAACAATTCTAATTATATTTAAATAAATAAATTAAACTATTTAATTCATTTAAATAAATAATATTTATTCTACAATAAGGGTAAGCCCCCTTAGCGATCAACGACTTTCCAGATAATATAGATTTCAACATTAATCACATAGTTATCGTACAATTCAATCTTTCTACTATACAATGTCCCAATTAAATATAAGACATGGAATTTCTGTCAAGTCTTATTTTATTTAATTATATGTATTTCGATTCCCAAATGCACAACTCTAAATAATGCAAATTACAAACTCCTTTCTAATTTCATTCTGCCTTGGTCAAGGACTACTGAGTTGTCATTTATCGAATCACATAGGACATTCACATCTTTTACTAGACGTGGTAAATTCTTTGTTGATCATTCACTTATCTCCATGTACAACTTATTATACTCAATCATACCCTTTGATATACCTTAAAGGTCTTAAGGGACATGTCAAAATATAACTCATCATACACAAGATACTATGATGATCTCAAGTCCAAGGATCACTTGTACTACTATCACTAGAGGAATTCCTATTGACAGGCGAGTAAAACTTCATTAGGTATTCCTTAGCGAGCCACGTTCAGTGTACTTATTCTCCAATAAGCACCTACATACTTGCTTTAGTGTCTCCACACAAATGATTATGAGATCAATCATCCTCTTCCTAAGAGCAAGCAACATATGTACTAATATATCCGGATTCACTAATCCCCTTTTTAGTAATCCAACGATTAGGAACAATTTTAGTTTGTGAGCTATCTAGAGTTTAGATCTCATTAGCATGATCACCATCATGATTCTAAAAACATTGCTCAAAACTATGGGTTTATTACATTTAATATAACAACACTATGTAGATAACGTAAAATGCCTTTTAAGAAAATTAATTCTTTTATCAATAAATGAATAAGATTACAAAGTATATGCTACATCATATCAAATATGATTGGCTTGTGTGCATACTACTTTCAATCTCCCACTTGCACTAAAGCCAATTGTCATGGTATCTAATACCCATCTTCTCTAAGTGACGATCAAACTGTTGTTGTGTTAAAGCTTTAGTAAATGGATCTGCAATGTTATCTTGAGAGTCCACACGCTCCATGGTGACATCTCCTCTTTCAATGATCTCTCTAATCAAATGAAACTACCGCAACCCGTGTTTGGATTTCTGATGAGACCTGGGTTCCTTAGCCTGCGCAGCAGCTCCGGTGTTATCACAGAATAAAGGTACGGCTCCTCTAATGCTAGGAACCGCTCCAAGTTCAGTTATGAACTTCTTCATCCAAACAGCTTCCTTTACAGCTTCACTTGCAGCTATGTACTCTGCCTCTGTCACTGAATCAGCAATTGTTTGCTTCTTGGAACTTTTCCAACGCACTGCGCCACCGTTTAAGGTAAATACATACCCAGAAACGAATTTAATGTCATCTTGGTCCGTTTGAAAACTTGATTCTGTATAGCCCTCCAGTTTTAATTTAGACCCACAATAGACAAGAAATACATCCTTAGTTCTTTTCAAGTACTTTAGGATGTTTTTCACTGCCTTCCAGTGCTCTTCTCCTGGATTCGACTGATATCTGCTTGCTACACTAAGTGCATGAGCGACATCTGGTCTAGTACATATCATACCGTATATGATAGATCCTATTGCTGAAGTATAAGGAATCTTACTTATACGGTATCTCTCCTCAGGTGTCTTTGGGGACTGTTTCTTGGAGAGATGTATTCTATGGTTCATCGGCATGAGACCTCTCTTGGAATCTTCCATGCTAAACTTCTTTAGCATCAAGTCAATGTACTTTCCTTGGGTCAAGCCAAGCATCCTTTTAGATCTATCTCTATAGATCTTTATCCTCAAAATATAGGATGCCTCACCTAAGTCCTTCATGGAGAAGTGTTTAGATAACCAAATTTTGATCGACTGTAGCATAGGAACATCATTCCCTATCAGTAATATATCATCAACATATAATACAAGGAATGAAACAGCGCTCCCACTAACCTTCTTGTACACACAAGGTTCATCCTCATTTTTGATAAAATCAAACCTTTTGATTATCTCATCAAAACGGATGTTCCATCTTTGAGAAGCTTGCTTCAATCCATAAATGGATCGTTGTAGCTTACAGACTTGGTTTGTTCCAACCGTTGAAACAAAACTCTCTGGCTTTATCATATATACATTCTCCTCAAGCTCTCCATTGAGGAAGGCCGTTTTCACGGTCATTTGCCAGATCTCATAGTCATAATAAGCTGCAATTGCAAGCAAAATCCGAATAGACTTGAGCATAGCTATTGGTGAGAAGGTTTCATCAAAGTCAACTCCTTGTCTTTGTTTGAAACCTTTTGCAACCAGTCAGGCCTTATAGGTCTCTACCTTGCCATCTGCTGTAACGAATGCAAATTTTTATGAATAAATAAAAATATTTATTGAGTTATATAAATATTTTTATTAATTTATTGAGTTAAATAAATAATTTATTAAGTTATTGTGGAATAGTTCATGTTGAGTTAATTGTATTAAATGTTATTTGATGTGTTTAATTTAATAATTAAATTAGATGATAAAATGATTCATGTGAATAAATGTTTTATTTGAATAAATGATTTATTTGAATAAGATAATTTATTTGGTGCTATTGTTTGGATAAATAAAACTATTATGTAAGTTAGTAAGGTTTAATTGAATTTATTTAATAATAAGTTCAATTAAATTAAAAGTGTGACAATTAAAACTATATGTTATAATGAGTTATTAAAATAAATAGAAAGAGTTTATATTTCCATCAAACCAAACAAGGCCTTATGACATTTAGTTAGAAATAATGAGTTATTTCAATTTTGTTTTGCCAAACAAGCCTTATGACTTTTGAATTTTTTATAACTGATGGTTTAATTAGAGAATATACGTTATTATTTTAGCCATCAATTTTTATTTTTGTTAAAAGCTTGTCAGTTGTTAAAAGATAAGAAAACACAGAGTTTAAAAAAAAAGAGAAGGAAGAATATACAGAGAAGAAGAGAGAATTGAGAAGAGTTTGGAGATTGGAGAGTAGGAATTCTAACAAGGAGAATTGATCAAATTTTTCTAAGCAAATAGAAGGTATAATCCTTTTAGAATTCTTCACTTTATTTCTTTTTAATTTACTTCTCTGTATATGAATTTTATTTTCCTGTATATGAATTTTATGCTAAATACATGAATTACTTGTTTGTAATTGATAGTAAACATGTATTAGATGATTATGTGATGATTATAAACTAATTAGAAGGCATTAATCCATGAAAGTATGTATTAGAAGGAAGTTTTTGTTTTTACAGAGTTTTACTTTCATGTATGGTATATATGAATGAAAATTGATGCTTAAATTGGTTATTAATCGGTTAATTGATATTTGGTTATGATAATATGATGAAAAATGAAAGAATGCAAGTAGAATGAATTAAAATGGTTGAAAGATGAAGTCACGGTGTTTAATTTGATTAAAATGGCTAAAACATGAATATTTGGTTTAAACAGGGAATTTTTGGTTCAATTTGGTTGGTTATGTGTATTATAATGGTTAGAATGTTTAAAACATGTTGGGTAATTGTTTTATATTGCATTTGATATCTGGGTATGTTTAAACTATGTGTTGGATGGTAGAATTCGGGAAATTTGGCCAAATTTGGCCTAAGTTTTCACCGGTTCACGAACTGTAGAAGGTGACTGTAACGATCGGGAATTTTAGATTTCCTTGTAATCCAAGTTATGTATGAATAAAATGAATTTTTATTTATATTTATATTATCATGTGTTATGTGCTTGGAGTTGTGTTACAACCTAGAAAATGTGTATGTGTTAAATTTTACGTGTTGTTGTGTCGTTGGAGTGAATAAATTGATTTTTGCGAAAATTCGTAAAATTAATATTCCCGAGGCACGTTTCCCGAGACACTATTCACGAGCACTATTTACGCCCGAATATTTTTACGTCTTTTTTTCGATTTCTATTAATTTTGTTAAGGCGTGTATGCAAAGGAATAATTTTTTCAAGCGTCAGAAATTTTATTGGAGCTGATACGTGATTTAATTCGTATCTGAAATGTATTATATGAAGGTTCCGAATAATTAGACCAATTCCATAATTAATATTTATATTGTGACAACCCGGATTTTCAAAGAATTATTAAATAAGAATTTGGGAAATAAAATTCTTATTACGAGATATTTTGAGTTCGAGTATGTGTATATATTTGATTTATATATGTTATATTATATGTGATTTGATGTAAAGAAATTGATAGTGTATATGGAAGAAATATATATATTTGTTTTAATAAAATGAGAAGGAGATGTGTTACATATAAATGTAATATGTTATGGTAATACGATGATGAATTTCGTAGATAGCTAAAATATTTATTGAATGAAATAAATATTTTAGTTGGGATATTTATTAAATAAAATAAATATTTGACAAAAATTGTTATGGTGATGATTTATGTAAGTGTGATAATATTGATTAAATTAAATGATTTTATGCGTATTTTATCTCGCTAATATAATGGAGATATTCTAATTTAATTAAATAATTAAATTAGAGGAATAATAATTTATTAAATGAAAATTATAATTTATAATTGTCTAATTTGACATTATAAATTTTGTTAGTAAGTTTAATTAGACTTATTAATATAATAAGTTTAATTAAATTGAAGGTGTGACAATTAAACTATATAGTATAATGGGTTATTAAAATAAATGGAAAGGATTAATTTTAGTTAAACCAAACAGGGCCTTGTGACCCTTGGTTGGTAAAAATGGATTATTTTGTTTTGAGTTTGCCAAACAAGACCTTGTGGCCTTTGGTTTTCTTAACTGATGAAACAAAGAGTCACGTAACTTTCATCAGTTGGTTTTTGTAAGCCTAAACTAAAGAGCAGAGGAGAGGAAGAGAGAAATTGAGAGGGTTCTTGAGGAATTGGAGAAGAAGCTTTGGAAATCAAGGCGGGAGAAACTTTCTTCATCATCTAATTAAGATTAGGAAGATCAAAAAGGTAAGAAGATCAAATTTAAAATCATTGAATTTTGTTCTTTGAGTTTTCTGAAAAAAATTGGGTTTTGATGAAGAATTGATGAAGAAATTAGTTGTTTATATTATTGAGTTTATTCAATCTAGTTTGTGTTGTTAGTTGATGATTTTTGAAGTATCAAATTCATGGAAAAATGTTAAATAAGAAGAATTTAGTTTTTGGGTTGAATATGTATATTTTGGCTTACTTTGGAGTCAAAATTGATTGTCAATGTGTACATGAAATTGTAAATTGATAATGGTTTGTTGTTATGCGTTAAAAAAACGAAAACAACGGAAGTTGAACGGACCAATTTGGTTGAGTAACGAATCCGAAGCGGTTGATTACGCTAAAAGTTGTAAAGTTTGTAAAACTAGAATAAATTGTGATTTTAAGCCTTTAAATTGGTTGTTTAAGATTTTTAAGATGTTAGAATTATTATAAACATGTTGGGTATTGATTCTGTAGAGATTATAATAATTGGGTATGTCTAAATTGTTGTTAAAATGAAGAAATTGGGAAAATTTTGGTCTGAAATTACACTGAATCGCAAACTGCAGGAACAGTCAGTCGAGTCTACCGCCCCGGCGGTAGAAATGAACTGCGTTCACCGCCCCGGCGGTACCGTCGCCCCGGTGACAAAAGTGAATTAGAAACCACCGCCCCGGCGGTGGAACAGGAATTAAAAAAAAATAATTCTTTTTCTTTGTGGCTATGCTATGTTACCATATGCATGTTCAAAGTTGGATTAATGTATTTAACGAATACTAAGATATTGTGATGAACATTAGAATATACCCATTTATTTTCAGATGACAATTAGAATATTAAAATGAGATTGGATATGAGTGAATCATGAAGTGTTGTAGCAAGCCAAAAATTAGCTTAAGTAGTGTTAATAAACATTATACGTCTAATGTAAAGAAGAGTTTAAGACTCAATTAAATATTAAGTGTCGATTAAGGTGAGATGCAATAAAATGAAGGTTTATAAGGAGAACTTAATTTCTAAATTTAGAATTGTATAGAGAATAAAAATGAAGGATTATGAAATGTAGAGTTGATTAATTCTAAAGTGTTGCTACGTGGCTAATAAGTGATGGGCATGATTATATATATCATGTAGATTGCGTGAAGTGCAGAAATATATAAGCTGGTTATGGTAATTGATAATCTACAAACCAGGCAAGTCTTTCAGTTCCTATTTGTTATGTGAATTAATTGATTAACTGTTTTTATCATATGATGTAAAAACATGATGTATTTCATATATGTTACGAGTATGAAACGACAAAGTCAAAATATGGCTACGCGCGTTGAGTAAAGAATGCTGATTGAGTTATGGAGCTCAATCTCTAATTGTTATGTGTTGATCGTTATGCATGATATGTTTATTCAAATGATTATGACTTGGATGTTGAGCATGTTATCTATATGTTATGTGACGTATGCAAACTGTTAGATTTTGCTGAGCTGTCGAGCTCATTCTTGCAAATAACCATTTTTGCAGGTGAAAGTTACCGGGTAAAGTTAATTGCCGCTTGAATGGCATGATTCAGATGTAAAGCATGCAGATTAATTATTTTAGCTTAAATTATATTTTTGAGCCATGATTAAGATTCAGTATGATGTATTTGAAAATGTATTAATTGTAACAGATGTAGAGTTGTTAAATTTGTATTGAGTTGTATTTTAATTTTATCCGTTGTATAAAAGGTATAGAATCTAGAAGTTTTATTTCTATTATAGCTTTGATGAAGCGAATCAATTGTGATTATAGAATATGTAATTGATTAAAGGTTTTGATTCAGGGAAAGCAAAGAAAGAAAACTGAAAAGTTTAAATTATTCCGCATTTTGATCTAGTTTAACATTGAATAATGTTGTACGGTTAGTATGTCAACGTATTGTTAACGACCGATGTCGAGAGTTGGATTGTTCAGATTTTGGGGTCGTTACAGTTGGTATCAGAGCTGATAGGTTAGAAACCTTAGGTGCGAGTACCTTAGGTTATAACCTTAGAGAAAAGAGGTGAAAAGGATAGAGTTTAAAGAATAATTAGTTAAGTATAATTATGGTATAGTCGTACTCTTTAATGGTTGATGTATGGTATCTGGGCTAAACAATTCCTTCAGAGAGCGGAGGTTCATACGAACTAGCAACCGATCTAACTCGCTGTGCAAGGCAGTGTAGACGAGACGGGAACTAGTTTGTTGGTTGTTTGTGGGAAACCACTCAGGTGCTATACAGAACACTGTTAGAGACCGAGTATAGAATTATGGATGCATATGATTAAGACGTGATTCTTTTCATATAGGTGAATGCATGAGATGGGGTAAGTCCTAGAGATACTATGGGAAGAAGATGCGAATGACGCGAAGTAAACTCGAATAAAATATTGAATAATATGAATAAAGATAGAGATTCTTAAAGGAAGAATTGTTATATATAAACAAGAAGATTCAAAGAAGAATCTTGAAGAGTTATGAAAGATGAGAACCAGGAGTTACCTGACTCCAATAATAAAGATGGTGTTAATAAATAGACGATATCTATAAGATGAGAATGATATAATGATAAGAATGAACTCAATTAGAGATTAGAGAATTCATGTGAGATAAGATTATAATAAAATGATTAGGTTCAAAGAAGAACCTGAAGAGCTAAAAGAACAGGGAACACCTGAGATGATTAATCATAAGATAACATGATTAAAGAGAAGAATAAAGAAGATCATAGGATGAGACGAGCATAAGATAAGAAAGAATCGTAAGAAGAGAGATGATAGAAGGAGATCACGACGTGATCTGCTAAAGTTATAAAATGTCAGAAGATCTTAAATGATTGAATAGTAATAGCATGACGCTATAAAGAGATGGTACTATCAAATAGTATGAGATAAACTCACGAGGAGTTATGGATGATGAGGTACGAGAAATTCGTATCAAGCAAAAAGTTAAGTTAAGAGCAAGATGAAATTAGGTGGGATTTCAATCGAGGACTCATGTTAGTGGCTGAGTTGTACGATTCCTGGTATAGGACGGGAATTTGTGCTTGGTTTGAAAACTACTTAGCTTCCTATATTAATATAGTGGTTGAGTTGAACAAATCCTGGTATGGGACGGGATTTGTCCATGCTTTAACAACCGCTCAGTTTCCTATATTGATTAGTGGTCGAGTTGGTTCGACAACCACTTAGCTTCCTATATTGATAATCATTGAAATATTGGTGTCGCACTATTGATATACATATGACGAGAAGGTGATTCTTTTCTCATATTTATATTTGATAGATAGAGAATATTAAGATTAGGTACGGTTATTAAAACTCATACTTTTGGTAGGTTCGTGACTCATAATCGTATGATGGAACCCCTCAGCGAATGGACGATTTTGGTCTGACTAGGATAAGTTCCTGAACCCATACGATTGTGGTAAGTTCCTGAACTTCCAAAGTATGGTAAGTTTGATGAACTGTATTGGGTATAGAAAAGCTATGTCATAGAGAGCATTGATAGTATAGAAGATTGATGGAATGAGTAAGTAATGAAGTAATGGAATAAAGATTGAGTTGATGGAGAAAATGGGGATTCCAAATCTTCTAGTTATGCTAGATTTTCAAAATTTATTGACATCGTGCTGATATTCGCAAATTTTGTGTTCTCGAAAATATATTGGGTCAATGCTTGAACCAATAAGTTTTAAAAAGGTGCTATTAATTGTGCGTCTATGCTAATTGTTTCAGCTAGACAAAAATGATTTGAAACTATCAAAATGTATTTTCAACGACTGAGTCATCAATGCAACCGAACCTAGTGTTGGATGTGATCGAAGGATCGTCAGCCCACTATGGTATGATGTAGCATGACAAAGTCCTAAAAATGACGGAATGCTCAACGTACCATCGAGCGGTACGGTATCATGACGTCATAAAAGAATTTTGGTTTTCTTTTTAGTTATGAAAAGATATGTCAATTGAGTTGGCTAAAAATATTTTGATTAACATTTGAATTGTTGTTCAAGGTATATGCTAATTGATTCGGCTAGACGACTGTTGAAAGATATTTATGAAGTTTAAGAGTTCTTTGAGATTTTATGCCAAACCAGTTTATTCTGGTGCGGAATTTATATTAAGTCTGAGGTGAACCAACCCTGTAATGGGGGCTACGCAATAGCGTTAATATGTATGTGCACAATACATAGTACGAAGGGCTGATCACCTGAAGTACGAGAAGAGATGGTCCATAGTCTTTGACTGTTAAAGGTTACAGTAGAAATATCTGTTAACCTAGGCCAAGGTTCAAGTCTTTACGACTCCTCAGCAGATTATTGAAAGTTTTTGAATGTATCATTAAATTCTTGAATTATCCATACTGCTTCCCAATTATTGAACAATTGTGGAAGATTCTTATTCTTTTGAAAGGTGGAAGTGGAAAGAAGATATTCCTTAAAAAGGGATAGGTTATAGAATGTGGCATGTGTTGATGAGTAAGTTAAACAACTATAATTAATCCAAGAAAGAAATAAAGTTCCAGAAAGGGAAGAGAGAATGATGAGATATTTTTTTTTTAGAAGAAGAAGATGTGAAGAATGTGATGACCTTAGAAAGGTCTCTAGAGAAAGAATTTGGTTGTAGAACCCAATGAATAAGTAGAGATTAACGTAAAGTTCATTTTTATAGCTGAAAGAAACGAGTATTAGTAAGTCAAAATTTCGAGGACGAAATTCTTAGAAGAAGGGGTGAATGTGATATCCCGAATACTTATGCGATGCTAAATCAGGATATTAAATGATTACAATGAGTATGTTATGCAATGATCCTTGGAGAAAGGAAGTGAATGCATTAAAGGATTAAAGAATATATAATACTCGAAGTATTACAAGTTTAAGTGAAGGTGATGAAATAAAACCTACACTAAGGTGATGCGTTGAGTTATTCAACGATAATTTTGAAGGAGATTTAGTGGAAACCGAGTAAGGGAGGTTTCGTTGATTCCGAGGACGAAATCCTTATAAGGAAGGAAGGATGTGACAACCCGGATTTTCAAAGAATTATTAAATAAGAATTTGGGAAATAAAATTCTTATTACGAGATATTTTGAGTTCGAGTATGTGTATATATGTGATTTATATATGTTATATTATATGTGATTTGATGTGAAGAAATTGATAGTGTATATGGAAGAAATATATATATTTGTTTTAATAAAATGAGAAGGAGATGTGTTACATATAAATGTAATATGTTATGGTAATACGATGATGAATTTCGTAGATAGCTAAAATATTTATTGAATGAAATAAATATTTTAGTTGGGATATTTATTAAATAAAATAAATATTTGACAAAAATTATTATGGTGATGATTTATGTAAGTGTGATAATATTGATTAAATTAAATAATTTTATTCGTATTTTATCTCGCTAATATAATGGAGATATTCTAATTTAATTAAATAATTAAATTAGAGGAATAATAATTTATTAAATGAAATTATAATTTATAATTGTCTAATTTGACATTATAAATTTTGTTAGTAAGTTTAATTAGACTTATTAATATAATAAGTTTAATTAAATTGAAGGTGTGACAATTAAACTATATAGTATAATGGGTTATTAAAATAAATGGAAAGGATTAATTTTAGTTAAACCAAAGAGGGCCTTGTGACCCTTGGTTGGTAAAAATGGATTATTTTGTTTTGAGTTTGCCAAACAAGACCTTGTGGCCTTTGGTTTTCTTAACTGATGAAACAAAGAGTCACGTAACTTTCATCAGTTGGTTTTTGTAAGCCTAAACTAAAGAGCAGAGGAGAGGAAGAGAGAAATTGAGAGGGTTCTTGAGGAATTGGAGAAGAAGCTTTGGAAATCAAGGCGGGAGAAACTTTCTTCATCATCTAATTAAGATTAGGAAGATCAAAGAGGTAAGAAGATCAAATTTAAAATCATTGAATTTTGTTCTTTGAGTTTTCTGAAAAAAATTGGGTTTTGATGAAGAATTGATGAAGAAATTAGTTGTTTATATTATTGAGTTTATTCAATCTAGTTTGTGTTGTTAGTTGATGATTTTTGAAGTATCAAATTCATGGAAAAATGTTAAATAAGAAGAATTTAGTTTTTGGGTTGAATATGTATATTTTGGCTTACTTTGGAGTCAAAATTGATTGTCAATGTGTACATGAAATTGTAAATTGATAATGGTTTGTTCTTATGCGTTAAAAAAACGAAAACAACGGAAGTTGAACGGACCAATTTGGTTGAGTAACGAATCCGAAGCGGTTGATTACGCTAAAAGTTGTAAAGTTTGTAAAACTAGAATGAATTATGATTTTAAGCCTTTAAATTGGTTGTTTAAGATGTTTAAGATGTTAGAATTATTATAAACATGTTGGGTATTGATTCTGTAGAGATTATAATAATTGGGTATGTCTAAATTGTTGTTAAAATGAAGAAATTGGGAAAATTTTGGTCTCACATTTCACTGAATCGCAAACTGCAGGAACGGTCAGTCGAGTCTACCGCCCCGGCGGTAGAAATGAACTGCGTTCACCGCCCCGGCGGTACCGTCCCCCCGGCGACAAAAGTGAATTAGAAACCACCGCCCCGGCGGTGGAACAGGAATTAAAAAAAAAAAAAATTCTTTTTCTTTGTGGCTATGTTATGTTACCATATGCATGTTCAAAGTTGGATTAATGTATTTAACGAATACTAAGATATTGTGATGAACGTTAGAATATACCCATTTATTTTCAGATGACAATTAGAATATTAAAATGAGATTGGATATGAGTGAATCATGAAGTGTTGTAGCAAGCCAAAAATTAGCTTAAGTAGTGTTAATAAACATTATACGTCTAATGTAAAGAAGAGTTTAAGACTCAATTAAATATTAAGTGTCGATTAAGGTGAGATGCAATAAAATGAAGGTTTATAAGGAGAACTTAATTTCTAAATTGAGAATTGTATAGAGAATAAAAATGAAGGATTATGAAATGTAGAGTTGATTAATTCTAAAGTGTTGCTACGTGGCTAATAAGTGATGGGCATGATTATATATATCACGTAGGTTGCGTGAAGTGCAGAAATATATAAGCTGGTTATGGTAATTGATAATCTACAAACCAGGCAAGTCTTTTAGTTCCTATTTGTTATGTGAATTAATTGATTAACTGTTTTTATCATATGATGTAAAAACATGATGTATTTCATATATGTTACGAGTATGAAACGACAAAGTCAAAATATGGCTACGCGCGTTGAGTAAAGAATGCTGATTGAGTTATGGAGCTCAATCTCTAATTGTTATGTGTTGATCGTTATGCATGATATGTTTATTCAAATGATTATGACTTGGATGTTGAGCATGTTATCTATATGTTATGTGACGTATGCAAACTATTAGATTTTGCTGAGCTGTCGAGCTCATTCTTGCAAATAACCATTTTTGCAGGTGAAAGTTACCAGGTAAAGTTAATTGCCGCTTGAATGGCATGATTCAGATGTAAAGCATGCAGATTAATTATTTTAGCTTAAATTATGTTTTTGAGCCATGATTAAGATTCGGTATGATGTATTTGAAAATGTATTAATTGTAACAGATGTAGAGTTGTTAAATTTGTATTGAGTTGTATTTTAATTTTATCCGTTGTATAAAAGGTATAGAATCTAGAAGTTTTATTTCTATTATAGCTTTGATGAAGCGAATCAATTGTGATTATAGAATATGTAATTGATTAAAGGTTTTGATTCAGGGAAAGCAAAGAAAGAAAACTGAAAAGTTTAAATTATTCCGCATTTTGATCTAGTTTAACATTGAATAATGTTGTACGATTAGTATGTCAACGTATTGTTAACGACCGATGTCGAGAGTTGGATTGTTCAGATTTTGGGGTCGTTACATTTATGCGTCCCAATATTTTATGGGAGTACCCATTTTAATTTTAGGTAGAATTATTTACCCAATTTGGTACAAAAGTGGGAGTATTCGGGTATATTTATCTGTGTATTCGAAATTAACTGGAGAGGCAACTAAGCCTCAACCAATCAGGAGAGAGCACTAATTGAAGTAACCAATCAGATGAGGGGGACAAACCGTCACAGTAAACCATATATGGGAATGTTAACTTCACAAAACATCCTCCTCAAATGCATTTTCAAGAGCTCGGGCGAAGCAATTTCTACATACCAATACATTCCTTCCGAAGCCACCTTATCCTCCCATCCATTCCTTCCTCTTCTCACTAACAGCATCAACTCATTTTCCATTGCTTAGTAGGGAGTGTTCTGCAGAAGAGAGAAATAGAGAGTAACTTAGAGAGAGAAAGAAAGAAATAGAAGTAAGAAAAGAAGAAGCATTCGGGAAGAAGAAGAGAAGCAAGAGGAAGGAGATAAGCACTCTAGAAACCATTTCAACCTACACGAAGCTAGCAACAAGAAGGTAACCACGAACCACAACCATTTCTTTTCCACTTGAAGCTTTCATGAGTTTTTACACTTACATGCTTGCGGGTTGGATTGTGCTAATTGTTTTTGTTGTTGGTTATGTTGAATCTACCATGGAGGTTCTTAAGAAGCTATATAAACCATTAACACCCTCAAAGTGGAACAAAAATAAGGAAAGATCTGAACCTTGGCTTAAAGGATGAACTATGGACATTTTTGGACCATCGGACCTTCGGACTGTTTAGAAGACTGTAAAGTCCTGATGGTGTAATTATTTTGATTGTTTGTTGTTTTAATATTATACTTCCATGAGTTGTGAAGATAACCTAGTTGGAATGAACCAAAATGATGCTAAAATAAAGTTACAGTGAAGGTTTTAGTGAAATGTATCATGACTGCGAAAAACAGAGCATCAATATTGTGCTTTGGCTAAGGATTTGGTTGTGTTAGTGTTTATGGGTCATCTTGCATTTTTGATATATTGTAGCCTCGTGTCTTAGGAATCCATAGAGTCCGTAACGGACCAAATTGATCGAGTATAGAGGGAGATATAGGAGCTGAAGCGGGCGAGAGTCTACCAGTTCGCGGTTCTACAGGAACTGCAGAACTGCTACTGCATGCCGCTGTTCCGCGCCTGGTCTGGGTCGGGTCAGGCTGGACCGGGTTGGGTCGGGCCGGACCAGGTCGGGCCGGATCGGGTCGGACCCAGTAAATTTTTCCCGCGAGTCTAAAACTTATATTTTTGTACAAAATGATTAGAAACGCTTATATCTGGTTGAAGCCTTATGTGCTTAATTTATACCCGTGTCAACCAAAGCGATGTTGTCTTAAGGCGTAATTGAATAAACTGAGCGAGGCGAGACCCCCGACTTGGTAAGCGTAGTGGCAATCAATGTATTTTAATGATGTGATGACTGTAATGAACCTAGTCCTTATGTGACTAATATTTATGATGATTTTAATGAACTATGTAGGATATTTTTGACGGACGATTAACGTCAAGATATTAACGCACGAACGAGGCAAGTTCGTTACTCAACCCTTATTTAATTATGCGAGTTTTCATTAACTCATTTATCTATCGAGCAAGTCTCTTATCTTATTCAAGTAATTATTGTGCAAGTTTACTTACCCTACCCAAAATTATATTTGAGAAAATATTATTTATTGAGCAAGCTTGTTGAGTTTCTTGACTCCCATTCAAATTACTTACCAAATTAGCAATTAGTGTGCTAATATTCATGCTTTTATTCAAGTATTGCAAGGAAGCCCATTTCATGCAATGTTATATATTGTGTGATTCCAAAGATTATGAATTGTTATTCGTTTAAGATATTATTGATGCTATTGTGCATGTTGTTGAACCTTAAAATTCTTTACTCCATAAACTGTTTGAAAGCTATGTCAAAGCTAATTGTTCCAACTAGACACTTATCGATTTGTTTATTAAAGTGAGGTTAAGTCCTCCAACTATAATTGTTGTTAAGTAAAACTGTCCGATCAAATTGTTTTGGTCCGGACTCCCGTGTAAAGCTGAGAAGCACAACCCTCATAGCAGGGGAAATGGTATAAACGTCGGGGAACCGACACGCGCGTAAATGGAAAATATAAGGCTTATGCATAACGCCAGGTATTTTAGGCTGATCACCTATTGTACCAGTTTGTGGATTATCGGATGAATTTCCAGTAATTCTAGAATAGAGTTCTGTGCCTTGGTGCACCCTCAGTATTAAATAGTTCCCTTCTTCGGGAAACTTTAAAATCCTTGGATACGTCAAAAATCCTTCGGTCCATAGCGACCACTATAATGGTGATAAAAAGAAGTTGTTTATTTCCTTGGTTCAGATAAATTTTTACTCTTGTGAGCTATAAAGTTATTCATGTGATTATTCATTGCTATTATACTTGCGGGGCAAATTGTTGCTCACCCCTTGCTTTCCTTAAAAACATTTCAGTTAGTGCGGCACGTGGCGAGAGCTCAGGAAAAGATAAGGGAAAGGGGAAAGCTACGGAGTAGTTGTAATTTGTTGTTCTAGAATTACCGTTTGTATTAAATTTATTATTGACGTCGTGTATTAAGACATATTTACCCTTATGTATTATGTTATGTTTTGTTGTAGCCTTGGTTTCGAGACTTGGGATAGGGTTATTTATATTATATCAATGTAAATATTCCTTTATTTTGCTATAAGTTATCGATTGTATAATTCTTGTGTTAGATAGTGACGAACCAGGTCCATGGCTCAGGTGACCCGGATTTGGGGGCGTCATAGTGACAGTTGAGTCTACCGCCCCGGCGGTAGAAATGAACTGGAAGTCTCGCCCCGGCGGTCTTGTTGCCCCGGCGGCATATTTGAACTATGTTCCTCGCCCCGGCGACAGCCTTGCCCCGACGACGATTTTGTTAAGAAATTCACCGCCCCGACGGTGGAACAATAACTGAAAAAAAAATTTAAAATTTATTTATTTGTTTTGTGATATTGCTATGTTGTTATATGTATGTTTAAAACCTATATTGAGGTAATAAATGACTAATGAGATACCACGAGGGTTGTTAGCAAATATTTATGGAATATCGAATGTCAATCGAGATGGTACAATAAAATAGGAGAAGAACGAGACTTAAAATGTATATGAATCTGTAACTAATTATCGTTATCATTTTTTTAATCAAACTGTATAGGGTGATTAAGGGACGTGCATTATTTAAATCTGTAATCTACGCTCGAGGCAAGTTTTTCACCCTTAATCTTATTATTTCGTTTAAAGCAAGTTTAATTTCATTAAGTCATCTTATTAACCTTAGCTTATTGTTATTCAAGTACCTATGTATTATTCAAGTCATTTGTTATACGATCATTGATCATTATTCAGACTTTGATTATAAATTCCATTGTACAACTTCATTGATTAATCAAATGCTTTAGTGACTAGCAAACCCTTATTAATTCAGCTAGTCCTTAGTTGATGAGCGCTCTAAAGACTTAGAATATTTTAATAATTGTTCCGAACCAAGTTCCTTTTGGTACGGATTCTGATACTAGACTGAGATGAACAACCCTAATATAGGGGATTAATTACGCGACAGCGTTAAAATGTTTGTGCACAATACATTGTACAAATGGCTGATCCCCCTGAGTACAAGATGGATGGTCCATAGTCTATAAGACTATTAATGATTACGGTAGAAATACTTGTTAACCTATGACATAGTTCGAGGTCTTGTGACCCTCAAATACACTTTTATCCTGGAATCTATATTCAGTTCTTGAGTTAAACATTCTATTGAGCTTTCAGATTTTTGATTTATCATTGATTGACTTCAGAAAAACTATTACTCCCAGTTAAGGTTTATTCCAATAATCATATAAATGTTATTGTTTCCATACTTGTGGACAATTGTTTGCTCACTCTTGCATTAAATACATTGCAGCTAAGGCTGAGAAGTCAGATGAGCCGTCCATTAGCAAGGGCAAGGGCAAGATGAGCAAATGAAGATGTTTAGATTATTTGTTTTAGTTCTTTGTAAAAGACTTATTTAAAATTTTATGTTTTTATTCCGCATTGATGTAATAGAGGTTAGATAACCTGGGATTTATTTAATTAAAAGATTGGAGATGTAACCCCTTTTGTGGGAAGAAGTTTTATTCAGTTTAATTATATTATCTTAATCATGGGTTGTTAGTAATGAATGTATGCTATAGTGAACACCAAATCTGTGGAGTTGAAGTACGCGGATTTGGGGGTGTCATAGGTTGGTATCAAAGTCGATAGGTTATAAACCTTTAGGTGGGGAAAACCTTAGGGTAGTAGCCTTTTAGAAGATAGAGAATATAGTGGTGATAAACTCTTATCGAGTTCTAAGGAATGAATTACGGAAATTCATAAAAGATAATAAAATGATTATGTGTTATGTGCTTACTTGATAGCAAACTTATGTGCTCGCGAGTATTATCGAGTAATAATTAAAACTTAAAATTTTGTTGTCAGGATGACTGATAGAGGAGAACCCAGCCAAGCTAGGGAGGAGGAGCCCCGGGATATTCATGTAGTTCGAGAGCAGCTGGTGCAGTGGGAGCCATCCCCATTGATCACAGTTGCAGGTCCCGAGTAGGAGCCTGAGACTGATCCTGAGGAGGATCCGGAGGAGGTTGAGGAGGAGGAGGAAGACCTTGAGGAGATACCATTATCTTCCATGGGTATTCAGATGTACGAGCAGGTGTATGATCGCAACATAGAGTTGCAAGATAGAGTGGAGGAGTTAGAGAGGCAGTTGGCGGAGCGACAGACTGTCTTAGAGCAGAAGAATAGTGAGATTGAGGAGCTAGATATACGTCTTGGGGACGTGGAGTGGAAGTTGGTTCATGTTGAGAGCGAAAAGGAGGAGTTAGGAGAACAGGTTGTGGAACGTCAAGCCGCTTTAGAGCAGAAGGATGTCGAAATCCAGGACTTATCATCACGTCTTGTAGAGGTCGAGCAGAGACTAGCTCAGTCTGAGTATAAACGAGGACAGTTATTGGCTAGAAATGAAATTATACGAGAAGAATTGAAAGAGGAGTCAGCTAAGCGGGTTAGAGCTGAAAATGCTTGGCTGAGGGAGGCTAATCGCGCAGATCGTGTTGAATGTGAGGTGCGGTCAAAGAAGGCCAAGATTGATGAGATGGAGTATATTTTTCACACCACAGTTGATAGAGCTTTGGATCGAGTTCATTGTCATCCAAATATGGTGGATCGAAGGATGGTGACTCGTATTATGGAGCAGGAACGCAAGGAAGCTGTGCGCCGTGGGATGTCATCGTAGATAATGATTAGATATGCTGGTATGAAAATTTATGAAGTTATTGTAAATTCCAGTTTTATATAATGGGATAGAATAATGATGTAATCCTGAAACTTTATAATGTCAGGATAGATGATTTGATGTAAATAACTATGATGCTATTTTATTATGTTTTAAAGCAGTAAATGAATAAAATGCGAAAGTTTATCAGATATGCTATGTGTTAAGTGTTGTTTATAAATGTTTAAGTTAAGACTTAAATGCTTAAGTAATTGAGTAATAATCTAATAGCGCGAATTCTTAACAGTAAAATGCCGCCAAGAAGACAAACCCGACAACAGACCCCTGAGGGATCTACCAACAACAACGAAGAAGCCAACACTAATCTAATGCAGCAGCTGGTAAACTTACTAACAGGAGCATTTGCGAATCAACCCCAAGCCCAGGCCACGACTTTTAAAGATTTCAAGGCTGTTGGACCCCCAGAATTTCAAAGGTCTATGAATCCGATCGAGGCACAAACCTGGGTCATGGAGATGCAAAAGGTTTTCGACGTCGCCAGGGTCAGTGAGGACCAGAAGACTGCATTCGCGACATTTATGTTGAAATCAGAAGCTAGTTACTAGTGGCAAGCTAATAAAACCCGAGGTGGGCAAGGGATAATACCGTGGGATCGATTTAAGGAAATATTTTTCGAGACCTATTTTTCGGCAAGCGCGCAGAATCAAATGGAGGTGCAGTTTCTAGAGTTGAAGCAAGGTACTATGACGGTATCTGAGTATGCTGCAAGATTCAACGAGTTGGCGAGGTTTGCGCCATATCAGGTCAACACGGATGAGCGAAAGGCTAGAAGGTTTGAGCAGGGACTGAAGCCCTGGCTGTATAGCCGAGTATCGATGTTTCAACTGAATACATTTGCGGCAGTGTTAGAGAAGGCGATAATCGCGGAAGGAGGGAGTGATGCTCTATCTAAATACAATCAAGAGCAGAAGAAAAAGAAGAGTGAGAATGATAACAAAGCAAGTGTTAGCCATGGTGGCAGCAGTCAAAAGAGAAAGTGGAGTGATAGTAACTCTGGTGGCAGCCAACAGGGAAGTCAGAAAAAGAAGGTGGAGGTATGCAGTAACTGCGGAAAGAGCCATGTGGGTGTTTGCTTGAAGGGTAAAAGGGTATGTTTTAACTGCGGACATGTAAAGTCCACGAATTTTCAAAACATTGTATCAAATTATTTTGATAGATAAAATTCAATTTATATAATTTTATGAATTTAATTGGACTCCTGTAAGAATTTTTAATTATAGGTCCAATAATTTTCTTTCATAAAAAGGGGTTCACTAATAGTCGGGATAAATTAGTAAGTTAACCCTAAGGATTTAAATTCAAGAAAATTGGGAAGAAAATTTATAAATGAATTCATTTCACTATTATCGGATTTAAATAATTCAAACAGGGAATTATTGTTGAAATGAAAACTTTAATTAATTAATCGAATTAGTTATTAATTTAAATATTAGAACATAAGGGTATCAATTTAATAGACCACATTTCCTTCATTTGGGCTGGACCCATTTTTCTTTTATTTTATTTGGGCCAAATTTCCTTTTAATTCCTATTGGGCCACTTTTATTTAACTTCAGCCGGCCCAACTCCGAATTTGGCGAGCCCAATTCCCTTTCCTTCCGGGTCGACCCATTTTCCTATTTTTGCCGGGTTGGGTCCGTTTCTCTTAGGGTCATATATCTGTAGCCAAATTGGGGAAATGCTTGACCGGTGAAACCAAATTGGGATAATCAAGAGCCGAGAAATCCTAAACCCTTAGACCAGCTGTGACAGAGCCAAGCAAGATCAACAACTGAGCAACGAAAGGAAAACCCAAGTCCTAGACTTAGCCCTCAATCAATCGAACCAAGACCCTCCATCAACCGGTAAGGGACGGGAAGAAGAAGGCGCCGGCGACACCCTGGGTATACCAGCGGAGAAAAGAGTGGAGCCATGATTGACCGAGCAACAAGCGGCTAGGACCAACGGTCCCAGAAATCCGGCGACGCGACCGGTGACAGTGCGCATGGCTCGAGGACGGCCGGTGTCGTCAGCGGGCTGGATGGGTGCAATCGACGGCCACTCTTCTTCTACCGTGGGTTATTGACCAAGCAGGTAGGGTATTGCCCAGTATTTGGGTAAAATTTTGCCTATAAATTGAAGGTCCTAAACCCTAAACCTAGCTGCCAATTTCTACGAATCCAAATTAGAGGGAAAAAAAAAAGGGAAATCAGAGAGAGCGAGAGAGCCAGGGGAGTCAATCGCCGGTGGTGGATGTCCAGCTGGGTTTTATACTGTGGAAGAAGGAGAAGAACGGCAAGTCGGTCAATTTCAAGGTACAGAGTAGTTCAAGCAACTGAATTAAGTTTCTAGTTCCCAAATTGTGATTGGGGATGTATTCGGATTGTACCTATGAAATGATTAGTATTTTTTTTTTTGTGATTGTTGAATTACATGAGTATTAGAATTTGTTCTTGGGTTGTTTTCACCATACTGGTTTGTGTTGGTTTATCCTGGTTGAGGATTCTGATATTGAATTATGTTTGTTATTGTTTGGTTTTAGTTTGGGAAATCTGTATTAGGATATTTGTTTCTCTATACTGGATTAATTATTTTTGGTAATGTTGTATTTCATTCTTTCCTCTTTCTGTGCTAGGATGTTATTGCCCCTGGTATTGAACTGATTGATTCGTATTTTTCCTTCTATGCTGTTAGAATATATATGGTATTATGATGGTTTCGTTGGGTTATATTGCACTGTACTGGGAATGGGATTTGTGGATAAATCAATTTGAAATTTTTCCCCAGTATTGGTATAATGCCCAAACTGAACCTTGTTCCTGGTTGGAATGGTTACTGAATTCAAGTCAAAAGTTTTGATGAAATTAAAATAGAAGTTGTTGCCTCCTGTGTTGGGTAAGAGAAATAGTTAGGTTGGAATGGAGTTGCAGGAGCTGGGTATACGTTTCTGGGTATTGCAATTTAAGTGGAACTTTCCTTCAATTGGATTTAATTGTTTGTTTAGTTTGGGTTAACTGCTCTACAACAGTGTTGGGTAATAATTTTGTTAGTGAAACAAAAGTAGCTGGCATTTGATATCAATTGTTGATGATATTGATTTTGGGCAGAAAGAATCAACCTATGATTCCAATAATAACATGTAGTCACTGTATTAATTTAGTTGTGCAATTCAGTGGAATCAACTATTGATTAATTAACTTAAGTTAATAATGCATTTGCAACTAATTAGTATTATGTTAATAAATAAAATTAACAAAAAAATAATTATTTATTTATTATCACTAATAAAGATAATAAATATTCTAATTATTATTTAATTAATATTAAATAATAAAGTTAATTAAATAATTATTTATTGTCAATAAATTATAAATAAGGATAATAAATATTTTAATAAAGTTTAATAATAAATATCTAATGATTAATTATGAACAAGGTTAACAAATAATTGTTTATTAGTTATCCATAAATAATAAATAAAGATAATAAATATTTAATTAATATTTAATAATAATAATGATTAAATATGAATAAAGTTAATAAAATAATTATTTATTATTTATTAATAAATAGTAAATAAAGGTACTAAGTATTTAATTATTATTTAATAATAATAATAATTAAAGTTACGAAATAATAAGGATGGTAAGTACTTAATCATCAACGGAATGATGATTAAGTATGAGGGAGATTAATAAGTTAATTATTTTTGGGCCTTAATAAATAAAGATAATAAACACTTAGCGATTATTAATATAATTAAGTGTGTGTCAATTTATACCTCAATTAATGTTGAATAAAGAACAAGTATAATAATTACTAAATTACCCCTAAGGTAATGGTAATTAAGAGTAAATCAACTAAATAATTGATCAAGGGTTTTCCGTTATCTTTAAACCAAAATAAAATTATTTTATAAGGATTGTTAAACCATACCTAGATACAATTAAAGGTAATAAATTGAATATTCAAATGATAGTGGCCATGATTAATTATTATCTGTTTAAATAGCATAATTGAGTGTATCAGTATACAGTTACGCGATGCTAATGGATAAACCAACCCTACCAATTGATAGGTTATCCAAGATCAATTAATTAAAGCTAAACTATATCTGTAGCTGAGCAAACAGGCAAGTTCCTAACCCTAAACTTCTTTCATTTTGCAAGTTCTTCTCACTCAATTTTTGCATTGAGCAAGCTTTTAAACCTTATGCATTGTTTTAATTCGTGCAAAAAGGTATATATTGTTGCAAGTTATTCTTTAAGCTTGAATCTTATTTCTGAGCACGCTTTAAGTGGTCTAATTACTTTTAAAATTATTCCACATCTGTATATTTATTGACATTCGCACTCGTGCATTTGAAATTCGTATATTTAAATTCAGGAATTTATAAACCATCCATGGTTAAGTCTGAACCCTTGTTCGGTCAGACAATTATGTGAGAATTTATAAAAGCTATCCGAACCAATCAATGGTAAGGATTCTTAGACTGTATGAAAAACCCTTTATTTATAGGGGAGTACCCCACGTAACGGATATAAGGTACAAACAGCAGAATTAAATGTTATGCATATACATAGGGTACGCGAGGCTGATCCCCTCAAGTACGTTATTCTGTAGCCAGTAACCAGAGGGTCAACTAGCTATTGACTCCTTTGGAAGTTATCGTTCAAAGTCTATTTGACTATCAATTGTTCTAAAAGCATTTAATGTTCTTGCTTCTGATTATTCTATTGTTGAAAGTCCTTTAATATCCCTTCATCATGATATATCTTTATTGCTGCACTTTAAACTTGCTGGGCAAACTCGTTGCTCATTCTTGCTATATCATGACTTCATTGCAGCTAAACCCGAGACGTCAGGGAAGAACAAAGGAAAAGAAAAGATGAAATGATAGACTTCTCGTAGCAGACTTTGGATTCATGTGTTAGTTAATTTTTTGTTAATGTAATTTAAACCCTGATAGCTATTTAGGGTATGGATTGTGTAAATGTTTAAGGTTAATCGTATTCTGGGACTAGTAACACCTTGTAATGAACAACGTATGTTTATTTTATTCCGCATTTTAGATACCATATGTTGTTATAGGTGGATGTTTATGTTGGATCGTGATGACCGGATCCGGGTATTTGGAAACCCGAATTTGGGGGCGTCACAGGACAGGAGGGTCATATCGCACCGAATTGCCCTAGTCCGAAGAAGGGCGCATGTTTTATTTGTGGGTCGAAGGATCACTTCGCTCGGGATTGCCCTAAGAAAGCTACAGGTGGAGCTAGTGGAGGAAAGGGGAACAGCAGTGGTGGCAATCTGACTATCATAGGACCGACGCAACCCAATCGACCTACCGCTAGAACATTCAACATGACGGTGCAGGATGCTGTGCAGTCAAAGGATGTAGTGTCAGGTATCATTCCGATCAATAGTGTAAATGCTTACGTATTATTTGACTCGGGTGCTACTTGTTCATTTATATCCGATGATTTTACTAGAAAATTAGAGTTACCTCAGGAAGAGTTAGATTACCCTATGAATATAGAAATTGTGAATAGGAAAGTGATTCCTGTTAAGTTTGTCCACAAGAACTGTCAGGTAGATATTAAGGGTCATGTGATGACAGTAAATTTGATCCCAATTCGTCTTGGGGAGTTTGATGTCATTTTGGGAATGGATTGGTTGTTCAATCATGGGGCAGTTATTGATTGTCAAAAGAAGCGTGTAAATCTTAAGACTCCGTTGAAGGTAGTGTTTTATGGCAGCAAGTCGCCTGGACAAACAAGTTGTCTGACGATGATGCAGGCCAGAAAGATGTTGAGAAAAGGATGTGTAGGATATCTAGCCTACATAGTCGATACACGAAAGATGAGTGCAAAGCTGGAGGAGATACCGGTAGTTAGGGATTTTGCGGATGTGTTTCCTAATGATTTGCCAGGATTACCACCAGATAGGGAAATTGAGTTTGTAATTGATTTAGCACCGGGTACAGCCCCTATATCAAAAGCCCCATACCGAATGGCTCTGGTAGAAATGAAGGAGTTGATGGTGCAATTGCAAGAGTTGCTGGATATACTTTTTATCCAACCGAGTGTTTCGCCGTGGGGAGCGCCGGTGTTATTCGTCAAGAAGAAGGACGGATCAATGCGTCTTTGCATTGATTATAGAGAGTTGAACAAGGTCACGATTAAAAACAAGTATCCGTTGCTAAGGATCGATGACCTATTTGATCAACTGAAGGGAGCAAGATATTTTTCAAAGATAGATCTACGAAGTGGGTACCATCAGTTGAAGGTGAGAAAGGAAGACATACTAAAGACGGCATTTCGAACTAGATATGGTCACTATGAGTTTTTGGTTATGTCATTTGGTTTAACAAACGCACCTGCAGTGTTTATGGATTTAATGAATAGAGTATTCAAACCATTTCTGGATAAATTTGTAGTGGTATTCATAGACGACATTTTGGTTTACTTCAAAACTCAAGAAGAACATGTGGAGCATTTGAGGGTGACATTGGAGGCGTTAAGGAAAGAGAAATTGTATGCAAAATTTTCAAAGTGCGAATTTTGGTTGGAGCGTGTTCAATTCCTTGGGCATGTTATCGATAAAGACGGGATTTCGGTGGATCCGGCTAAAGTGGAAGCTGTGATGAACTGGGATCAGCCGAAAACACCGTTAGAAGTGAGGAGTTTCCTAGGTTTGGCAGGTTATTACAGACGTTTTATTCAAGATTTCTCCAGGATCGCCACTCCGTTGACGAATTTAACAAAAAAATCAGTGAAATTCGTTTGGACGGAGAAGTGCGAAGAGAGTTTCCAAGAAATAAAGAAGAGGCTAAGTTCAGCGCCTGTGTTGTCTTTGCGAGATGATACAGGAAATTTTGTGGTGTATAGTAACGCATCACATAAAGGACTTGGTTGTGTGCTTATGCAGAATGGTAAGGTTATTGCATATGCATTGCGCCAACTAAAAGACTATGAAAAAGGGTATCCGACCCATGATTTGGAGTTGGCAGCCGTGGTGTTTGCTTTGAAAATCTGGAGGCACTATCTCTATGGAGAGAAGTGTGAAATATATACAGACCATAAAAGTCTGAAGTATATTTTCACATAGAAGGATTTGAATATGCGGCAGAGGAAATGGATAGAATTGATCAAAGACTATGATTGTGAAATTCTATACCATCCGGGGAAGGCTAATGTGGTTGCCGACGCTTTGAGTAGAAAAGGTCAAGAGAAACTATTTTTATTAACTGCTCAGGAGAAACTCGTAGCAGAAATGGCTAAATTGGAGTTAGAGGTGAAGGGTCTGGCAGAGCCTAATGAAAAACTGTTTCAGATGGAAACCCAACTAACTTTGGTGGAAAAGGTGAAGGAAGCGCAACTTCAAGATGAGGAATGTGTTAAGATACGGAAAAGAGTGCTTGAGGGAGAAGAGCTTAAATACAAAATCGACACTAAAGGGTTGCTGAGATTTGAAGGCAGAATCTGGGTTCCGTCAGTGCTGGAGATCAGAGAAGAGATTTTAAACGAAGCTCATAGTTCAAGATTTTCGATACACCCGGGAAGTACAAAGATGTACCAGGATCTATGCCAACATTTCTGGTGGCCAAATATGAAAAGAGAAGTGGCTTAGTGTGTTGCCAAGTGCTTAACTTGTCAGAAAGTCAAAGTAGAGCATCAACGACCAAGTGGTTTGTTACAGCCCTTGGAGATACCAGAATAGAAGTGGGAGCATATCACAATGGACTTCGTGGTAGGGCTTCCAACTACTCAGAAGGGTTATGACGCAATATGGGTTATAGTGGACAGACTAATGAAATCAGCACATTTCTTGCCTATCAAAATCAGATTCACTTTGGATCAGCTGGCAAAGTTATACGTCAAAGAGATTATCTCAAGGCACGGCGTTCCAGTATCAATAGTATCAGACAGAGATCCACGTTTCACATCAAACTTTTGGAGGAGTCTGCAAGCTTGTTTGGGGACGTAGTTGAGAATGAGTACAACCTACCATCCTCAAACCGATGGCCAGAGCGAAAGAACAATTCAAACGTTGGAGGATATGCTTCGGGCGTGCGTCATGGATTTTAAAGGCAACTGGGATGATCATTTACCTCTGGTCGAATTTGCCTATAACAATAGTCATCACGCGAGAATTGGGATGCCGCCATATGAAGCGTTGTATGGGAGGAAGTGCAGAACTCCGTTATGTTGGGACGAGGTTGGTGAACGTTGCCTATTGGGACCCGAACTAGTACAACAAACTGCTGAAATTGTCAAGGTGATAAGAGCCAGATTGTTAGCTGCTCAAGACAGGCAGAAGAAATATGCGGATCAACATCGTCAAAATCGTGAATTTGAAGTTGGGAGTTTTGTGTTTCTCAAAGTATCTCCCTGGAAAGGAAAAATCAGATTTGGTAAAAAGGGTAAACTCAGTCCACGATTTATTGGACCCTTCGAGGTGCTGAAGCGTGTAGGTGAGGTAGTTTTACCTCCCGAGTTAGATCACATTCACAATGTTTTTCACATATCGGTGCTACGACCGTATAAGCCTGATTATAAACATATAATAGAATATGAACCGATACAATTTTAAAAAGATTTGTCCTATGAAGAGATACCTGTACAGATAGTAGATAGGAAAGAGCAGGTTCTCAGAAATAAAGTGATACCTTCTGTTAAGGTAATTTGGAGGAACCACAGTGCTGAAGAAGCTATGTGGGAACTCGAAGAGAAAATGATACAAAATTATCCTGAATTATTTGTTTAATCTTTGTATCGCGATTCTGGGGACAGAATCCTTGTAAGGAGGGGAGAATGTAACGGATGAATTAATTGTGTTGTGATTCTGGGTACAGAATCCTTTTAAGGAGGGAAAGATGTAACGAATGCAAATTTTTATGAATAAATAAAAATATTTATTGAGTTATATAAATATTTTTATTAATTTATTGAGTTAAATAAATAATTTATTAAGTTATTGTGGAATAGTTCATGTTGAGTTAATTGTGTTAAATGTTATTTGATGTGTTTAATTTAATAATTAAATTAGATGATAAAATGATTCATGTGAATAAATATTTTATTTGAATAAATAATTTATTTGAATAAGATAATTTATTTAGTGCTATTGTTTGGATAAATAAAACTATTATTTAAGTTAGTAAGGTTTAATTGAATTTATTTAATAATAAGTTCAATTAAATTAAAAATGTGACAATTAAAACTATATGTTATAATGAGTTATTAAAATAAATAGAAAGAGTTTTTATTTCCATCAAACCAAACAAGGCCATATGACCTTTGGTTGGAAATAATGAGTTATTTCAATTTTGTTTTGCCAAACAAGCCTTATGGCTTTTGAATTTTTTATAACTGATGGTTTAATTAGAGAATATACGTTATTATTTTAGCCATCAGTTTTTATTTTTGTTAAAAGCTTGTCAGTTGTTAAAAGATAAGAAAACACAGAGTTTAAAAAAAAAGAGAATGAAGAATATACAGAGAAGAAGAGAGAATTAGAAGAGAGAATTGAGAAGAGTTTGGAGATTGGAGAGTAGGAATTCTAACAAGGAGAATTGATCAAATTTTTCTAAGCAAATAGAAGGTATAATCCTTTTTGAATTCTTCACTTTATTTCTTTTTAATTTACTTCTCTGTATATGAATTCTATTTTCCTGTATATGAATTTTATGCTAAATACATGAATTACTTGTTTGTAATTGATAGTAAACATGTATTAGATGATTATGTGATGATTATAAACCAATTGGAAGGCATTAATCCATGAAAGTATGTATTAGAAGGAAGTTTTTGTTTTTACAGAGTTTTACTTTCATGTCTGGTATATATGAATGAAAATTGATGCTTAAATTGGTTATTAATCGGTTAATTGATATTTGGTTATGATAATATGATGAAAAATGAAAGAATGCAAGTAGAATAGATTAAAATAGTTGAAAGATGAAGTCACAGTGTTTAATTTGATTAAAATGGCTAAAACATGAATATTTGGTTTAAACAGGGAATTTTTGGTTCAATTTGGTTGGTTATGTGTATTATAATGGTTAGAATGTTTAGAAACATGTTGGGTAATTGTTTTATATTGCATTTGATATCTGGGTATGTTTAAGCTATGTGTTGGATGGTAGATTCGGGAAATTTGGCCAAATTTGGCCTAAGTTTTCACTGGTTCGCGAACTGTAGAAGGTGACAGTCGAGTCTACCGCCCCGGCGGTAGAAATGAACTGGAAGTCTGGCCCCGGCGGTCTTGTCGCCCCGGCGGCATATTTGAACTATGTTCCTCGCCCCGACGACGATTTTGTTAAGAAATTCACCGCCCCGGCAGTGGAACAGTAACTGAAAAAAAAAATTTAAAATTTATTTATTTGTTTTGTGATATTGCTATGTTGTTATATGTATGTTTAAAACCTATATTGAGGTAATAAATGACTAATGAGATACCACGAGGGTTGTTAGCAAATATTTGTGGAATATCGAATGTCAATTGAGATGGTACAATAAAATAGGAGAAGAACGAGACTTAAAATGTATATGAATCTGTAACTAATTACCGTTATCGTTTTTTTAATCAAAATGTATAGGGTGATTAAGGGATGTGCATTATTTAAATCTGTAATCTACGCTTGAGGCAAGTTTTTCACCCTTAATCTTATTATTTCGTTTAAAGCAAGTTTAATTTCATTAAGTTAACTTATTAACCTTAGCTTATTATTATTCAAGCAAGGTTGTTATCATGTCAAGTACCTATGTATTATTCAAGTCATTTGTTATACGATCATTGATCATTATTCAAACTTTGATTATAAATTCCATTGTACAACTTCATTGATGAATCAAATGCTTTAGTGACTAGCAAACCCTTATTGATTCAGCTAGTCCTTAGTTGATGAGCGTTCTAAAGACTTAGAATATTTTAATAATTATTCCGAACCAAGTTCCTTTTGGTACGGATTCTGATACTAGACTGAGATGAACAACCCTAATATAGGGGATTAATTACGCGACAGCGTTAAAATGTTTGTACACAATACATTGTACAAAGGGCTGATCCCCCTGAGTACAAAATGGATGGTCCATAGTCTATAAGACTGTTAAAGGTTACGGCAGAAATACTTGTTAACCTAGGACATAGTTCGAGGTCTTGTGACCCTCAGATACACTTTTATCCTGGAATCTATATTCAGTTCTTGAGTTAAGCATTCTATTGAGCTTTCAGATTTTTGATTTATCATTGATTGACTTCAGAAAAACTATTACTCCCAGTTAAGGTTTATTCCAACAATCATATAAATGTTATTGTTTCCATACTTGTGGGCAATTGTTTGCTCACTCTTGCATTAAATACATTGCAGCTAAGGCTGAGAAGTCAGATGAGCCGTCCACTAGCAAGGGCAAGGGCAAGATGAGCAAATGAAGATGTTTAGTTTATTTTTTTTAGTTCTTTGTAAAAGACTTATTTAAAATTTTATGTTTTTATTCTGCATTGATGTAATATAGGTTAGATAACCTGGGATTTGTTTGATTAAGAGATTGGAGATGTAACCCCTTTTGTGGGAAGATGTTTTATTCAGTTTAATTATATTATCTTAATCATGGGTAGTTAGTAATGAATGTATGCTATAGTGAACACCAAATCCGTGGAGTTGAAGTACCCGGATTTGGGGGTGTCACATCTAGGGGTGAGCATGGTGCAGTTTGGTGCGGTTTGAAGTTCAAACCGCACCCGAAACCGCTTAGGTGCGGTTTCACAAATCTAAAACCGCACATGGAACCGCATGGTGCGGTTTGGTGCGGTTTTAAAATGTGCGGTGCGGTTTTATTTGGTGCGGTTTCGGTTACAAAACCAATTGAGGTAACAAATTTTTATACAATTTAAATTAAGAATGAAAAACAAATTCCTCAATCTTTTAAAGTCTTTCTAGTATTCCTTATTTGAAATTAAATCAACCATTTCCTTGATATGGGCTTGGACAAATGGACAAATCAATTCTAAATGTATAGCCCACCACCCAATTCAGTCAGAGGAAGAAATGAACTAAAACAATGTTCACATGGACAAATATACTACATAACAATATGCATTATATATATATATATATGCATTATATAGTGAAGTTAGGCATTCTGCATTCATTACATTACATACAATGATATAAAATGTACTACATACAATATACATTATATATATATATGCCCTGCATACATGTACTATATATACACACATGGTGCGGTTTCGGTTTTATGCGTACGGTTTTGACCAGTAACCAAAACCGAACCGTAAATTTGGTTTTTAACCCACCTAAAACCGCAACATACGTCGGAACCGTTGGTGCGGTTTTAATTGGTGCGGTTTGTGCGGTTTTTGGTGCGGTTTCGGAGGCGATTTGGTTACTTGCTCAGCCCTAGTCACATCTGCTCTAGCCTTTCTCTTAAAGACCCATTTACACCCAATAGGCTTAATGCCCTCAGGTGGTGAAACCAAAGTCTATACTTGGTTTTCATACATGGAGTCCATCTCGGATTTCATGGCTTTTAGCCAATTCTTTGAGTCTTTACTACTCATAGCCTCTTCGTAAGTCAATGGATCATCATCATCTATGATGCGTACCTCATCATCATCCTCTACGATGAATCCATACCTATGAATTATCTTCGGTACTCTTCCAGATTTACGAATAGGTAGTGGTACAGTAGGTTCTTCTACTTGGTTAAGTACTTGACTTTGATCCGTAGTATTTTGTGGTTCTTGCATTTCTTCAAGATATATCTTACTCCCACGGACCCCTTCAAGGATAAACTCCTTTTCCAAGAAGGCAGCGTGTTTCGTAACAAACACCTTTTGATCAGCAGGATGATAGAAATAATATCCTAAACTTTCTTTAAGATATCCCACAAATCTACACTTGTCGGATCTAGTCTTCAGGTTATCATGCTCAAACCTTTTGACATAAGCTGGACAACCCCAAGTCTTAACATGCTTAAGACTAGGTTTCCTCCCTGTCCATATTTCATATTGGGTCTTTAGGACGGATTTGGTAGGTACCTTGTTAAGTAGGTATGCAGCCGTTTCTAGGGCATAACCCCAGAAGGATACTGGAAGGTCGGTAAAACTCATCATGGAACGAACCATGTCCAACAATATTCGATTTCTCCTTTCAGATACACCATTTAACTGTGGCGTCCCTGGTGGAGTCCATTGTGAGATTATACCATTTTCTTTGAGACAACTTAGAAACTCATTGGTCAAGTGTTCACCTCCTCGATCCGATCAAAGAATCTTAATACTCTTACTAGTTTGCTTCTCTACTACACTTCTGAATTCTTTGAATTTTTTAAACGATTCAGATTTGTATTTCATTAAATACACATATCCAAATCTAGAATGATCATCAGTGAAAGTAATAAAATAAGAATACCCTCCTCGTGCATTCGTTGTTATAGGTCCACATACGTCTGTGTGTACTAATGCTAACAACTCTATAACTCTTTCTCCTTTTCCACTAAAAGGAGATTTAGTCATCTTACCCATGAGACAAGATTCACAAGTTGGATATGATTCGTAATCAGATAGCTCTAAAAGCCCATCTTTATGCAACTTAGTTAATCTTATTTCATTGATATGACCGAGTCTACAGTGCCACATAAAGGTATAATTAACATCATCTCTTTTTTTTTCTTAGTTTGTTCAATTTGAAGTATATTTTCATGCAAGTCAAGTATGTAAAGTCCATTCAGTAAATTGCCAACACCATATAAAACATTTTTATTATAAATAGAACAACTGTTGTTCTTTATTATAATATCAAAACCATCCATATCCAATACAAAAATTGAAATAATGTTTCCAATGAGTGTTGGAACATAATAACAATTATTTAAACTAATGGACTTGCTCGTAGGTAGTGCTAAACAATAAGTTCCTACAGCTAATGCAGTAACCTTTGCTCCATTTCCCACTCGCAGGATGACTTCATCCTTGTTCAGCTTTCTACTTCTGCTTAGTCCCTACATATTATTACATATGTGAGAACTACAGCCGGTATCCAATATCCAAGTAGAATTTTAACTTTCAGAAAAATTAATTTCAATCATGAACAAACCTAAATCAGAAGTCGAAGCTTCTCCAAGCTTCTTTTGGTCCGCATGATACTCCTTCAGTTCCTCTTCTAGTGTCTCGGCTTATTGCAATGGTAGCAAATTCCTTTGCTATCTGGATCAGGTTTTTTTTTATCCTTTCTCTTCGCCTTGCCCTTAGCCTTCTTTTTTTTCTTCTTTTCAGAAGGTATCTTGGGCCTCTTCCTTTTCTTAGAAGAATCATCCACTAGTAAGACTTGGTTCTTGTTGGATGAGAAGTGACCTTCAGCAGTTTTCAGCATGTTAAGCAACTTAGGTAAGCTGACGTCCAGCTTATTCATGTGAAAATTCACAACAAATTGTGAGAAGGTGTCCAGGAGTGACTGCAAGATCAAATCTTGACTTAACTCCCCATCCGTCACGAACCCTAGCTGTCCAAGTTGTTCAATCAAATTGATCATCTTGAGGACATGAGTTTCAACGGTAGTGCCCTTGGTCATACGAGATCGGAAGAGCTCCTTAGATATCTGATATTTAGCAGTCCTACTTTTCTCACCATACAACTCTTTGAGGTGCAGCAATATAGTAGGAGCATCCATAGTTTCATGCTGACGCTGATGCTCGTTACTCATGGATGCGAGCATGATGCATTGATCCAAGATTTGCATCATCTTGCCACTTTTTAAAAATAGTAATCTCTTCTTCAAAGGCTGTTTTTGCAACATTTGCAGGGACTGGCGAATGTAGGACATAAGAAATCTTTTCAGCAGTGAGAACAATTCTCAGATTCCTTAACCAGTCCGAGTAATTTGTTCCGATCAGTTTGTTAGCATCAAGTATGCTACGCAGTGATAGTGAGTTTGACATTTTTTAAATTCTGCATGTGAAATAGACAACATTTTAGCATACATTCATTTTATTAATCATCAAAATAAATTAGGTCTTTATTTAAATTGGTATCTCCCACTATTTTCATCAAACTATATTACCCTCAATATATAGTTCGACAAATCTAATTAAAGATTTGCTAGTGAGAATAAGGATCTCATTTCAAATGTATATAGCCTTGTGTGTGCACAACAAACTATATATAAATAAATAGGTAGACAACTATTGTCAATTACATCACTATGTAACTACTTGTATTTTGCCTCTTAGATTATAATGGTCAAGTGTGTGCACATCCGAACTAAAATAATCTAAGTTAAGTCCAACCTAGCACTTCCATATATGTGAAGAAAAAAAGACCGCCCTTGTGTGTGCACAACAAAGCAGTAATGTTCAATTCCTTAATAAGCATCAAATGTGATAAAACAACATCTTAAATATTTAATACTAGCCTTGTGTGTGCACAACAAACTCATATTAAATATTTAATACTTTATTGCTTTACCATGCTAGAATGCGACGTTCGATATTCCTAATATCTTTGAACGCCTAGGACTTAATATGATTTTCTTTGAGGGGTTTATTATTATTCGTCTCATCTTGTTTAGCACGCATGCACATATATATATAAAATATGCATTATATTATTTTACATGCGAAGCATGTTGGATAATATATAATATATATATATATAGTAAGTATGCACATATAGAATACTATATTCTACCCGGATTGATTATGGACTTTTATTCTAGTTTGGTTCAGTAGAGCCACCAAGTGAACCAAAAGGTCAAACCTAGGGTGCAAGAATTAAATTTAAATATAACTATTACATTTAAACCCAGGCTCCATTACAAACGGGTCTTCAAACGCTCCTTGCTCCTTTGTCTCCAATTCTTTAAAATTAATTCTAACTAGTCCTATTACATAAACTATTTACAATAAATAGAAACCTTGATCAGCAGTCAAGAGGAAGTACATAGGAGGGAGATAGAATTTACATCAAGAAAAACTAGAGAAGACGAGGTACGCAGACCCCATTTATTAAAATCCATACATTCAAGCATCCTCTAAAATAATTCCAATCAAACATTGGTCAATAGTCCATAATCAATCCCTATTTATTATCATACATATCTCTATATGAATCAATAAATAACATTCATCTCATGAATGATAAAACCATTCCATATATGCATTGATATCATTTAATGGGCAAAAGTTTTGCTAATATTTAGTTTTGAAACAAAATAAACTCTTTTATTTGAATCAAAAACCAAATCCAAATTAAACTCCTTTAATTTTAGCAATCTGAAATCCTATTCCAGATAAAATAAATATCTTTATTTTAAATTTTTATCAATTAAATAAACCATTTATGTTAATTGAGAAAAACAAAAAAATTTTAAACTCTGCACACCGGCGCAGCTACGCTCCAAATTGAACTACGAGCGACGCGGTCGCCCTGCACCCCCAGAAACGTTTTCTAGGTTAGGGCGCGGCCGCGCTCATGAATGAACTGGAAGCGGTGCGGTCGCGCCGCGATGCAGATTCAGAAAATTTTTTCAGCCCAAAAATCCGATCGTATTGCATATCAAGTCATACATGGAATCATCAAAATCAATAATTAACGCAAGGATTAGGCTCTAATACCACTGTTAGGTTTGTATATAACGCAAGCATGCAATTTCAGATCCAATTTCAAACTGTTCATTCCTTATCTCCATCTTCAATCTCTCTGCAACCCTTGCTTTCTCCGGTGAAAAGTACGCACCGATCAATCTACTCTTCTATTCTACAATGGGTAACACAAATAATCAGACCCCCTCCGTCTCACCCCCAACCAGCAACGTCATCTCTTCCATCTCAATGCCCCTATAGTCAACCCTGTCATCACCACCGCCATCACTATTGAAGCCACCACTGTAACCACAACTACTTCTCCAAACCCTCGACCAATAGGTCCATCCAAACCCGAAATCGAGAATCTAAAAATGCTAAAGGAGTACTCAAATGAGGAATCCTTCACCCACATCAACATCGTCCCTACAATCGCCCCCAATACCTGTTAGGTTTGTATATAACGCAAGCATGCAATCAAATTGCATAAATAGGGCGGAAGCGTGATAAAACGGATTTTAAAATTTTAATAAAAACCATCACCATGATCTATCCTTGTGTTCAATTCTCAATTAAACGAAAGAGAAAGAGAATAAGAATTATACCCTCGTAGATCAAAACTTCCTCGGGTACAAGTTCAACTCTTAGTCCTTCGTGTTCTCCTCGAATTTCACCGATGAGATTCCTTCCTTTGATCAATCTTAGCCACCCACGTGTTTGGCCTCTAGAGGTGATCCACCAAGAAAGAATAGGTATTCAAGAAGTAGGGTGTGGGCAAAACCCTAGTTTCTATCTCTATAGAAATTGCAAGTACTCTTCACAATCTAATGCAAGAGTGTGTAACCATAATCTATGATAAGACTCCTCTTATTTATAGATGTAGGAAAACCCTTTCCTAAACTATTTAGGATTAGGGTTTCTTTTATAATTAAACTCCTTTAATTAATTATGCTCCTAATCCAATTAGGAATTCATGAGAGAGTACTTCTATTAATTAATTCTCAATCCATATTAGGAATTAAATAATAGTAATAGTAATAATAATAATAAGACTCCTCTTATTAATTTATATTTAATATTTTCAAAATAATAAATATTAAGCTATTTAATTTATTCTATCTCTATAGATTAACTTAAATACACTTAACTTATTATTACAATTATGTCATTTACTTCTTAAATAAATATTTTTTCTTTTTGCGGTGTGACCCTTTAGGTTCTCCATATTAAACCGGTTGTGAATAAATCAATTAGAACAATTCCAATTATATTTAAATAAATAAATTAAACTATTTAATTCATTTAAATAAATAATATTTATTCTACAATAAAGGTAAGCCTCCTTAGCGATCAACGACTTTCCAGATAATATAGATTTCAACATTAATCACATAGTTACCGTACAATTCAATCCTTCTACCATACAATGTCCCAATTAAATATAAGACATGAAATTTCTGTCAAGTCTTATTTTATTTAATTATATGTATTTCGATTCCCAAATGCACAACTCTAAATAATGCAAATTACAAAGTCCTTTCTAATTTCATTCTGTCTTGGCCAAGGACTATTGAGTTGTCATTCATCGAATCACATAAGACATTCACATATTTTACTAGACGTGGTAGATTCTTTGTTGATCATTCACCTATCTCCATGTACAACTTATTATACCTAATCATACTCTTTGATATACCCTAAAGGTCTTAAGGGACATGTCAAAGTATAACTCATCATACACAAGATACTATGATAATCGCAAGTCCAAGGATCACTTGTACTACTATCACTAGAGGAATTTCTATTGACAGGCAAGTAAAACTCCATTAAGTATTCCTTAGCGAGCTACGTTCAGTGTACTTATTCTCCAATAAGCACCTACATACTTGCTTTAGTGTCTCCACACAAATGATTATGAGATCAATCGTCCTCTTCCTAAGAGCAAGCAACATATGTACTAATCTATTTGGATTCACTAATCCTCTTTTTAGTAATCCAACGATTAGGAACAATTTTAGTTTGTGAGCTATCTAGAATTTAGATCTCATTAGCATGATCATCATCATGATTCTAAATGTATTGCTCAAAACTATGGGTTTATCACATTTAATATAACAACATTATGTAAAAACTCCTTTTAAGAAAATCAATTCTTTTATTAATAAATGAATAAGATTACAAAGTATATGCTACATCATATCAAATATGATTGGCTTGTGTGCATACTACTTTTAAGACCTCGCCGGAATACGTGAACAATACTGTATTCGGGCCACCCACGAAATCTGTGCTCCCGTTCACATTGAACGAATGTATCATCACCCTGATGGGTGGACCGACATCTCTCTGAGTGCCCTCAGGTACGGGGTTTGATTCCCACGTCACGCTTTCATCATCGACCTCCTAGGGTTTGTTGGAGTCGGCTTCGTCCAACTGGTGTCGAACTCCTACATCCATATCATCACCTTCATTGCCTTCTGCCATGAGCTCAACATCACCCCCACCATCGACCTCTTCTTTTCCATATTTTTTATAAGTTGATCCAGAGAATCAGGCTTTTGATAAATAAACAAACAACAAAGCAAACAACTCGAGAAGCGCCCACTGATGAAGACGCGTTCCAGCAACAAAGGGTGGCACTCTCGGTGGTTCTTCATCCAAGGCCCCAGTACTCGTGAGCTTCCAGACTGGGCCGAAGCTGTGACGCCCCCAAATCCGGGCTACCTTATCCTCGAATTTGGTACATCATTATGCAACACATAAGGCATTTTATCAATAACTTAATGCGGAATAATAAAATATTTACATTGATTTAACATAAATATTCTCGTCCCAAGTCTCGAAACCATAACTAAAACATGACATAACTAGTACACAACGACTAATACATAATACTAATAAGTCTGAATACATAACACAACTTAGAACATAATCTTAACAAGTCTGGACACACGACAGGTACAATAACATAGCAGGACAAGCTATTCTGAAGCTTTGCCTTTGCCTTTATCCTTTCTCGAGCTCTCGCCACGTTCTGTAACAACTATAATGTTTAAGGAAAGCAAGGGTGAGCAACAAATTTGCCCAGAAAGTATAACGACAATGATAATGAAAAATCAAGAGTAAGGTTCCACAATCTCAAAGGTTATAACGATTAATGATAGCTTGGGAAGTAAGCATATAGATTGTAAATAAGGTACGTCTCAAACGTTTCAACTCAATTCTCCACTAACACTGGTGAGTCACTATAGACTGGATGATTATCAAATGAATTCAAGGATTTCAAAATTTTCAAATGCAGGAATCACTGTGTGGCCACCATGGCACTTACCTTCTAATAGGATTAACAATATTACACTATTAACCCAGAAATAGGTACAATAGGTGATCAGCCTAAAATACCCGGTGTTATGCATAATCCTCAAACATTCAACTTGCGCGCATGTCACTCCCCCGACAAAAATATAATTTTCCCCTACTAAGAGGGTTGTTCATCTCTGTAAAGAGTTCGCACCAAAGCAATTGGTTTGGATCGCTTTCTAAATCATGGACGTTGGTCTAGCCGAATCAAATGACATCGACTCTCTTCATAAACCATTCATACATAATTTGGATTCAAAAGCTTTAATAACATGTGTTATAGTATAACTGGATATCTTGAACGATTATCAAATTATTTGCATAAATTTAGAATTCATACAATGTATAAGCATTACATGAAATGAAACTTCAATAAGATATTTGAATAAAATGGGAATACTTGCAATAATCTAGAATACTTGTTCAATACCAAATTAAACAAGAATTATAAACTTGCTCAAATGTAACTTGAGTAAAGTTAGGAAATTTGCCTTGTACGTGAGTTAATTTCTTGACATTAATCGTCCTTCAAAAATATCCTACATAGTTCATTAAAATCGTCATAATGATTAGTCACATAAGGACTAGGTTCAATACAGTTATCACATCATTAAAACACATTGATTGCCACTACGACAAGGTAATCGGGGGTGATCGAGCGGCTGCCCAGCTCGTTGGTGAGCTGGCGGGGGTTGTAAGGGGGCAACGCCCCCTTGAAGCCAAGCGTGAAATGTAATTAATCTATCCCTAAAATGCCTTATAACTTAACAAGATATAAATAACTAACGTATGTAATCATTCTGTATAAAAATATAAGTTTGGACAATGCATTGGGCCTCATGAGGTAAATACAACATGTATATAACTTCCTTGAAACAAAACCAAAATTCTTGTCTTGTTGGGAAAAAATTTTACTGGGTCTGACCCGACTTGACCCGGCCGACCGACCCGACCCGGCGTTGCGGCACCCAGTTTGGCCTATCCAGTGGTGCTGCGGCGCCAGCCTGATTCCTACTATCGGTTCAAGTTGACCCGGCGCTGCGGCGCCAGGTTTTGAACTAGCATCGGCGCTGCGGCGCCAACCTGTTTCGCCCGTTGCTCGACACGTTACCGGCGCAGCGGCGCCACAATTTACCCTTATGAATAGCGTTGCGGTGTCATTGTAACGAATGCGATTTTTGTGAATAAATAAAAATATTTATTGAGTTATATAAATATTTTTGTTAATTTATTTATTGAGTAAAATAAATAATTTATAAGGTTATGGTGAAAGAATTTATGTTAAATGTTATTTGATTGTGATTTGATGTGTTTATTCTAATTTAATTTAATAATTAAATTAGATGATAAAATGATTTATTTGAATAAAGAATTTATTTGGGTAAGGCAATTTATTTGGTATTATGGTTATTGGTTAAATAGAATTATTGATTAAATTAGTAAGGTTTAATTGAATTTATTTAATAATAAGTTTAATTAAATTAAAAGTGTGACAATTAAAACTATATAGTATAATGAATTATTAAAATAAATGGAAAAGAGTTTTATTGTAGTTAAACCAAACAAGGCCTTGTGACCCTTGGTTGGAAAAAAATGGGTTATTTTGTTCTTGTTCAGCCAAACGAGGCCTTATGCCTTTTGGAATTCTTTTCTTTTTATTTTTTGAGTTGGCCAAACATGGCCTAACTCTTAGGTTATTTCAACTGACTCATTAAACCAAGTTACGTTAAAAAGAAACTAAAGGTTCATCAATTAAAAAAAACAGAGTTGTATCAAAGTGAGAATAGAGAGAAATTGAGAGAGAAGTTCAGAGATTGGAGAGAAGAGTTCCAAAATCAAAGGGGGATTTCTAAGTGATTTTCATCATCTAGCTAAGGTTTAAGAAGGAATCAAAGGTATAATTCTTGTTAGTTTTGTTCTTCACTGTATTTCATTACTTTACTTCTCTGTATAAAATTTATTGGCTCAAAATATGAATTATTTGATATAATTGATAGTAAGCATGTATTAGATGATTATATGGTGGTTATAAATCAATTTGAAGGTATTAATCCATGAAAGCATGTTTTAGAATGAAGTTTTGGTTTTACAGAGTCTTACTTTCATGTATGGCTTATGTGTATGAAATTGATGTTCAATTTGATTGTTAATCAGTAAATTGACATTTTATTATGATAATATGATGGAAAACGAAAAGAATGCAAGTAGAATGGGTTAAAATGATTGAGAGATGAATTCACAGTGTTTGATTTCATTAAAATGGCTAAAACATGAGTATTTTATTTAAACAGTGAATTTTTGGGTTCTAATTAGTTGATTAGGTGTATTATAATGGTTAAATTGGTTAGAAACATGTTGGGTAATTGTTTTATAACATGTTTGATGTCTGGGTGTGTTAAATTTATGTGTTGGATAGTAGAATTCGAGAAATTTGGCCTAGAATTTCAGTAGTTCGCGAACTGTAGGAGGTGACTGCCGAGTCTACCGCCCCGGCGGTAGAAATGTACTGAATTTCTCGCCCCGGCGAGAATATTGTTAAGGAAATCTTCGCCCCGGTGAAGTCTCGCCTCGACGAGCTTTTTGTTAAGTAAATTTCCGCCCCGGCGAGTTTTTTTGTGAAGAATTCACCGCCCCGGCGGTGGAACAGTAACTAAAATTTTAAATTTTTATTTTTTTTGTAATTTTGCTATCATGCTATAAAGAAGTTTAAAACTTATATTAAGGTATAAAGTGACTAATAAGATACCACAATGGTTGTTAAGCAAGTACTTGTTGATTATCGAATGACAATCGAGATGTTATAATGAAATAGGATAAGATCGAATCTTAAAGTGTATATTGTTCTGTAACTAATTATTGTTACCATTTTATAATCGAAATGTATAGGTCGATTAAGGAACGTGAATTATTTAAATTTGTAATCTATGCACGAGGTAAGTTTTTCCTCCCTTAAACTTGTTATTTTATTTAAAGCAAGTTTACTTTCATTGAGCAAGTTTGTTAACCTTAGCTTATCGTTATTCAAGCAAGGTTGTTACCATGTTAGGTGCTTAAGCTTTATTCTAGTCATTTGTTATTCGATCATTGATTGTTATTCAAATTCCGAATATAACTTTTATTGTACGACTTTATTACTGAATCAAATGCTTTAGTGATTAGCAAACCCTTATTGATTCAGCTAGTCCTTAGTTGATGAGCGTTCTAAAGACTTAGAATATTTTAAAATTGTTCCAAACCAAGTTCCTTTTGGTACGGATTCTGATGCTAAACTGAGATGAACAACCCTAATATAGGGGATTAATTATGCGACATCGTTAAAATATTTGTGCACAATACATTGTACAAAGGGCTGATCCCCCGGAGTACGAGATGGATAGTCCATAGTCTACATGACTGTTAAAGGTTACGGTAGAAATACTTGTTAACCTAGGGCATAGTTCGAGGTCTTATGACCCTCAGATACACTTTTAATTTGAATCTATATTCAGTTTTTGAGTTAAGCTATCTATTGAGCTTTCAGATCTTCGATTTGTTGTTGATTAATTTCAGAAAGATTATTACTCCTCAGCTAAGATCTATTTCGTTAATTATATAAATGTTATTGTTATCATACTTGTGGGCAATTGTTTGCTCACACTTGCATAAAACATTGCAGCTAAACCTGAAAAGCCAGATGAGCCGTCCACTAGCAAGGGCAAGGGCAAGATGAGCAAATGAAGATGTTTAGTCTATTTGTTTCAGTTCTTTGTAAATGACTTATTTAAATTTTATGTTTTAATTCCGCATTGATGTAATAAAGGTTAGATAACCTGGGATTTGTTTGATTAAGAGATTAAAGATGTAACCCTTTTGTGGGAAGATATTTCATTTAACTTAATTTAAATTGTCCTTCATTATGGGTAGCTAGATATGAATGAATGGTATAGTGAACACCAAATCAGTGGAAATTAAATACCCGGATTTGGGGGTGTCACAGCCATTCATCAGTGACCAGATTCTGGGTTTTTTGCCCAGTTCGCGATTTAACCTCCCTCCACGTAAATCTCCATAACTCTTTCTATACACATCCAAATTGGTCCATTTCGGACCCTATGGACTCCTAAGACATGGGGCTACAGCATATCAACAATATAGAGCTACCCATAAATAATAACACGACCGAATATTAAGCCAAAGTACAAAGTTATTACCCTGTTTTTGTGTTCTTGACATGTATGGATTCAAATCACTATAACTCCCTCATCTGTGAACGAAATGAGGTGATTTCAAAGCCTATGGCTTCGTCAGTCAGTTTACTACAACTATTGATGGGCTAAATCTATACTAGCAATTTACGTGCAAGTATACACGGTCAATCAAGTAATACAGTGTAAGTAGAGTTGTTGATCCCACGAGGAGCGAATTATAACCTAACTAATTCTAAACACTAATTATTCATCAATTAATTTAATCTAGATAATTTCGATATCAACTGAGTGAATTAACTAAATAATCAACTGCTGAAATATTAAATCAATAAAGAAAGAGGTTAAGGAATCAATTTTCCCCGATGATTCATTTAAGTAATACTATTATTCTTCTATTCAATTGATTGAATAGAATTGTCAATGGAAAATCACTAATAATTATTATAACCATCTTTCAGATAATTATAAAGCATACCTATTACTATTAATTTTCCTATATTTCTATGAGAAACAATAATAACAGATTCATTAAGATTTATTTTCCAATAGTTGCTTGAGGTATTCAGGTATATTTCTATACTGTCCACAAAATCAGTAATCCTTATTACCAAAGAAATTACTAATCACAAGTTATTATAACCAGATCTCAACTTAGATTCCATTGTCAAATGTCATCTAAGTCCATCTAATAATTGTTGATCAGGCAATTATACAATTAAAACAAGTTATAATAAACAATTCAATCAACATCAATTTAAATAGAAGAACTAATAAATATTAAATAAAATCATCATCGGGTTCCATTGAATCCCTAACTAAAAGAATTAGTTCATAATGAAAATAAAGAACATCAATGATTCATCAGAACTCATTGTTGATTACAAAATGAAGAAATAAGAGAGAAGAAATAAACTCTGTCGAACGTCTTCCTCTTAAGCTCCAAGTTTTCTCTGGAATAAAGTCTGATGAAACCCTTATTTTTCTTTTTACTTACTTTGTCTAATCTCCTTTTTCCTCAATAAATAATCAAACCCGAATTATTAGTCTATTACTAACTAACAATAAGATCCAACCCGTAACTAATAAGTGCAAATAAAATCAAATCGTCAGCCAAAAGGAAGCAAATCATCTGGGCGCTTAGCTCCACGCGCGCCTTTCGCGTCCAAGCGTTGCGGCCCCTAGGTTCATGCGTCGCGGCTCTGAAAGTAGTATGCACGCAAGCCAATCATATTTGATATGATGTAGCATATACTTTGTAATCTTATTCGGTTATTGAAGACATTTTACTTTATCTACATTGTGCTGTTATATTAAATGTGATAAACTCATAGTTTTGAGCAATGCTTTTATAATCATGATAGTGATCATGCTAATGAGATCTAAATTCTAGATAGCTCACAAACTGAAATTGTTCCTAATCGTTGGATTACTAAAAGGGGATTAGTGAATCTGGATAGATCAGTACATACGTTGCTTGCTCTTAGAAAGAGGATGATTGATCTCATAATCATTTGTGTGGAGACACTAAAGCAAGTATGTATGTGCTTATTGGAGAATAAGTTCACTGAACGTGGCTCGCTAAGGAATACTTAATAGAGTTTTACTCGCATGTCAATAGGAATTCCTCTAGTGATAGTAGTACAAGTGATCCTTCGACTTGAGATCATCATAGTATCTTGTGTGTTATGAGTTATACTTTGACATGTCCTTTAAGACCCTTAGGGTATATCAAAGGGTATGATTGGGTATAATAAGTTGCACATGGAGATAGGTGAATGGTCTACAAAGAATCTACCACTTCTAGTAAAAGGAGTGAATGTCCTATGTGATTCGATAAATGACGACTCAGAAGTCTTTGGCCAAAGCAGAATGAAATTAGAAAAGAGTTTCTAATTTGCATTAATCAGAGTTGTGCATTTGAGAATCGAAATACATATAATTAAATAAAATAAGACTTGACAGTAATTCCATGTATTATATTTAATTGGGGCATTTATGGTAGAGGCATTGAATTATACGGTAACTATTCACTGAAAGGTTCTTTTGTGATTAATGTTGAAATCTATATTATTTGGAAAGTCATTGATCGCTAAGGAGGCTTACCCTTATTGTAGAATAAATATTATTTATTTAAATAAATTAAATAGTTTAATTTATTTATTTAAATAAGATTAGAATTTTTCTAATTGATTTATGAAAGTAGTATGCACACAAGCCAATCATATTTGATATGATGTAGCATATACCTTGTAATCTTATTCGTTTGTTAAAGGCATTTTTACTTTATCTACACGGTGCTGTTATATTAAATGTGATAAACCCATAGTTTTGAGCAATACTTTTAGAATCATGATGGTGATCATGCTAATGAGATCTAAATTCTAGATAGCTCACAAACTAAAATCGTTCATAATCGATAGATTACTAAAAAGGGGATTAGTGAATCCAGATAGATTAGTACATACGTTACTTGCTCTTATGAAGAGGATGATTGATCTCATAATCATTTGTGTGGAGATACTAAAGCAAGTATGTAGGTGCTTATTAGAGAATAAGTTCAGTGAACGTGGCTCGCTAAGGAATACCTAATGGAGTTTTACTCGCCTGTCAATAGAAATTCCTCTAGTGATAGTAGTACAAGTGATCCTTAGACTTGAGATCATCATAGTATCTTGTGTGTGATGAGTTATACTTTGACATGTCCCTTAAGACCCTTAGGGTATATCAAAGGGTATGATTGGGTATAATAAGTTGCACATGGAGATAGGTGAATGGTCAACAAAGAATCTACCACTTCTAGTAAAATGAGTGAATGTCCTATGTGATTCGATAAATGACGACTCAGAAGTCTTTGACCAAAGCAGAATGAAATTAGAAATGAGTTTCTAATTTGCATTAAACAGAGTTGTGCATTTGAGAATCGAAATACATATAATTAAATAAAATAAGACTTGACAGTAATTCCATGTCTTATATTTAATTGGGACATTGTATGGTAGAAGGATTGAATTGTACGGTAACTATTCACTGAAAGGTTCTTTTGTGATTAATGTTGAAATCTATATTATCTGGAAAGTCGTTGATCGCTAAGGGGGCTTACCCTTATTGTAGAATAAATATTATTTATTTAAATGAATTAAATAGTTTAATTTATTTATTTAAATAAAATTAGAATTGTTCTAATTGATTTATTCACAACCGGTTTAATATGGAGAACCTAAAGGGTCACACCGCAAAAGAAAATTACTTATTTAAGAAGTAAATGGCATAATCGTAATAATAAGTTAAGTGTGTTTAATTTAATCTATGGAGATAGAATAAATTAAATAGCTTAATATTTATTATTTAATATTTTGGAAATATTAAATATAAATTAATAAGAGGAGTCTTATTATTATTATTACAATTAATATTATTTAATTCCTAATTGGGATTGGGAATTAATTAATAGAAATACTCTCTCATAAATTCCTAATTGGATTAGGAGTTTAATTAATTAAAGGAGTTTAATTAAAATAAAAACCCTAAGCCCAAATAGTTTAGGAGGGTTCCCTATATCTATAAATAAGAGGAGTCTTATCATGATTTATGGTTAGATAGTTACACACTCCTCTATAAGAATTGGAGAGGGTGGAGAGTACTTACAATTTCTATAGAGATAGAAACTAGGGTTTTGCCAACACCCATCTTCTTGAACAACTATTATTCCTTGGTGGATCACCTCTAGAGGCCAAACACTTGGGTGACTAACGTTGATCAAAGGAAGGAATTTAATCGGTGGAATTCAAGGAGAACGCGAAGGAATTGGAGGTGAACTTGTACCCGAGGAAGCTCGGTTCTACGAGGGTATAATTTCTTAATCTCTATCTCTTTCGTTAATTGATAATTGAACACAAGAAAAGATCATGGTGATGGTTTGTATGAAAAAATTTTAAAATCCGTTTTATCTCACTTCCGCACTATTTATGTAATTTGATTGCATGTGCGCGCTATATACAAAACTAACAGTGGTATCAGAGCCTAACCTTGTGCTAATTATCTATTATTATGATTCCATGTATGTATGGGTATGCGATTGGATCGATTTTCTAGGCAACAGAAAAAATTTCGAAGTCTGCTACGCGGCGCGGCGCGGCCGCGCCGCTTCTAGTTCATTCTGGGGCGCGCCCAGACCCGAACCCAGAAATCGTTTCTGGGGGTGCAGCGCGGCCGCGCCGCTCCTAGTTCGTTTTGGAGCGCGGCCGCGCCGGTCTGCAGATTTTAAATTTTTTTTTTTATTTTATTTATTTTCAATTAAGATAAAAGGTTTATTTTCAATTGGAATATAATTAAAATTAAAAGTTTTATTTGAACTTGGAATAGGATTCCATGTTTCCTAGAATAAAGGAGTTTATTCACATATGGAATAGGATTCCATGTTTCCTTAAAAATAAAGAGGTTTATTTTGATAAGGAATATGATTCAACATATTTTATTTTCCAACAATTTTAAGTTAAAATAAAAGAGTTTGTTTTGAACTTGAAATTAGATTCCATATTAATTGAAATAAAAGAGTTTATTTTGATTTGAAATTTGATTAAAAATAAAGGAGTTTATTTTTATTCAAAATTGGATAGAATAAAATAAATAAGTTTATTATAATTTAAATTTTGATTAAAATAAAGGAGTTTATTTTTGTTTCAAAATTGGATTTCTAGTAAACTTTTAATTGCACATTAAATAATATCAATGCATATATGGAATGGTTTTATTATTCATGAGATGAATGTTATTTATTGATACATATAGAGATATGTATTTTAATAAATAGGGACTGATTATGGACTATTGACCAATGTGTGATTGGATTTATTTTAGAGGATACTTGAATGTATGGGTTTTTATAAATGGGGTCTGCGTACCTCGTCTTCTCTAGTTTTTCTTGATGTAAATTCTATCTTCCTCCTATGTACCTCCCATTGACTGCTGATCAAGGTTTCTATTTATTATAAATAGTTTATGTAATAGGTTTAGTTAGAATTACTTGAAGAATTGGAGACAAAGGAGCAAGGAGCGCTTGAAGACACGTTTGTAATGGAGCCCGAGTTTAAATGTAATAGTTATATTTAAATTTTGTTCTTGCACCCTAGGTTTGACCCTTTGGTTCACTTGGTGGCTCTAGTGAACCAAACTAATATAAAAGTCCATAATCAATCCGGGTAGAATATAGTATTCTATATGTGCATGCTTACTATGTATATATTATATATTATACAACATGCTTCGTATGTTAAATAATATGACGCGTATTTTATATATATATGTGCATGCGCGCTAAACAAGATGAGACAAATAATAACAAACCCCTCAAAGAAATCATATTAAGTCATAAGCGTTCAAAGATATTCGGAATATCGAACGTCGCCTTCTAGCATGGTAAAGCAATTGAGTATTAAATATTTAATATGAGTTTATTGTGCACATACAAGGCGAGTATTAAATATTTAAGATGTTGTTTTATCACATTTGATGCTTATTAAGGATTTGAACATTACTGCTTTGTTGTGCACACACAAGGGCGGTCTTTTTCTCTTCACATATATGGAAGTGCTAGCTTGGACTTAACTTAGATTATTTTAGTTCGGATGTGCACACACTTGACCATTATAATCTAAGAGGCAAAATACAAGGAGATACATAGTGATGTAATTGACAATAGTTGTCTACCTATTTATTTATATATAGTTTGTTGTGCACACACAAGGCTATATACATTTGAAATGGGATCCTTATTCTCACTAGCAAATCTTTAATTAGATTTTCTGTACTATATAATGAGGGTAATATAGTTTGATGAAAATAGTGGGAGATACCAATTTAAAATAAAGACCTAATTTATTTTGGTAATTAATTAAGAAATGAATGTATGCTAAAATGTTGTTAAATTATAAATTCATTTACAGAATTTTACAATGTCTAATTTACTATCACTGCGGAGCATATTAGATGCTAATTAACTGGACCAAATAACACGGACTAGTTAAGGAATTTGAGAATAGTTCTCAAGGCTGAAAAGCTATCTTATGTCCTTAATACGTTTATCCCTGCAATGGTTGCAGACAATGCCTCTGAAGAAGAGATTGCTACTTTTAAAAAGTGGCAAGATGATGCACAGTTGGCTCAATGCATCATGCTCGCATCCATGAGTAACGAGCTTCAGCGTCAGCCTGAAACTATGGATGCTCCTACTATACTCCTGCACCTTCAAAGAGTTGAAGGATGAGGAAAGTAGGACTATTAGATATCAGATATCTAAGGAGCTCTTCCGATCTAGAATAACTGATGGCACTACAGTATAGACAAATGTCCTCAAAATGATCAATCTGATTGAACAATTGGGACAACTGGTTTTAATGGATGGAGAGTTGATCCAAGATTTGATCTTGCAATCACTTCAGGACACTTTCTCACAAATTGTTGTGAATTTCCACATGAACAGCTATATGTCAGCCTACCTGAGTTGCTTAAACGTGTTGAAAACTGTAAAGAGTCACTTTCCAACAAAGAAAGACCAAGTCTTACTGATAGATGATTCTTCCAGGAAGCGGAAGAGGGCCAAAGGATCTTCTTAAAAGAAGAACAGTTCAAAGAAGGTAAATGGAAAGGCAAAAACAAAGGATAATAAGAACAAGACTGATGCAGATAGCAAATGACCTTGCTTCCACTGCAATAAGCCTGGATACTGGAAAGAAAAACTATAAGGAGAATCTTACAGAGGATAACCAGAAGAAGCTTAGTGAAGCTTCGGTTATAGATATAGGTTTGTTCATGATTAAAATAAATCTTTCTGTAAGTCAAGGTTCTACTTCGGTATTGGATACCGGCTGTAGTTCTCACATATGCAATCCAATGCAGAGACTAAGCAGAAGTAGAAAGCGAAACAAAGAGTAAGTAATCTTACGTGTGGGGAATGGAGCAATGGTTGCTACATTAGCCGTAGGAACTTATAGTTTAGCGTTTCCTACGGGCAAGTCTATTAAGTTAATAAGTTGTTATTATGTTCCAGTTCTCTTTAGAAACATTATTACTTCCGTTATTGGACAAGGAAGGTTCTGGTATTATATTTAAGAACAATTGTTGTTCTATTTATAATGATAATGTTTTGTTTGAAACTGGAAGATCACTTGATAGACTTTGTATACTTGACTTACATGAAAAAATAATTTTGTAAATTGAAGACTTTGTATACTTGACTTACATGAAAAAATAATTTTGCAAATTGAACAAACTAGAAAAAGAAAAGGAGATGGTCATTCAAAAAGTTGAATGTGTGTATTTGATAAAATACAAGTCTGAATCATTTGAAAGGTTCAAAGAATTCAGAAGTGAAACAAATTGACAAAGTATTAAGATTCTTTGATCAGATCGAGGAAGGAATACTTGTGCAATATGTTTCTAGATCATCTCAAAATGGTATTTTCTCATAATGGACAACTCCTGATACGCAATAATTGATTGGTGTATATAAAAGGAGAAATTGTACCTTGTTGGACATGGTGCAGTCGATGATGATTTTTACTGACATTCTAGTATCCATCTAGGGTTATGCCCTGGAAACGGCTGCATATCTACAAAATAAGGTAACCTCAAAAATCCGAGCCCAAGACTCTATAAAGGTTATGGATAGGAAGGATTCCTACTCTTAAGTATGTTAAGATAAGGGGTTGTCCAGCTTATGTGAAAAGGTTTCAAAGATAAGTTTGGGACAAAATCTGACAAGTGCAGACTTGTGGGATATCCTAAAGAAGTTTAGGGTATTATTATTACTATAATCCTACACGCTGCCTTCTTAGATAAAGGTGTTTATCATTGAAGGAGCTAGTGGGAGGGTAATAGATCTTGAAGGAGTTCAAGAACCACAAAACACTTTAAGTCGAACCGAGGAACCTGTAGATAGACCTATTGTACCACAACCGAATCGTAAATCTGGAAGAGTACCGAAGATACCTAGGAGGTATGGATTCATCATAGAGGATGATAACCCAGTTATATACGATGAGGCTATGAGTAGAAGACACTTAGAGAAATGGCAGATGGCCATGAAATTCGAAATGGACTCCATGTATGAGAACCAAGTATAGACTCTGGTTACTCCACAAAAGGGCATAGTGCCTAGAGTGTGAATATAGGTCTTTAAGAGAAAGACTAGGGCAAATGGCAAGGTAGAGACCTATAAGACCAGACATGTTTAAAAGGTTTCAAATAAAGTCAAGGAGTTGATTGTGATAAAACCTTATTACCGGGTAATGCTCAAGTCCATTTGGATTTTGCTTATGATTGCAGCTTATTACGAAATCTGACAAAATGGATGTGGAGATGTCCTTCCTCAATGAAGACTTGAGTAGAATGTATGTATGATACAACCAGAAGAATTTGTTTCAAAGGTTAAAGCAAATCGTGTATATAAGATGCAATGATCCATTGATGGATTGAAGCAAGCTTCTCAAAGATGGAACATTCGTTTTGATGAGACAATCAAAAGAGTTTGATTTTATCAAAAACGAGAATGAACCTAGTGTGTACAAAAGGGTCAGTGGGAGCACTGTGACATTCCTAGTATTATATGTTGATATACTACTGATAAGGAATAACACACCAATGCTACAATAAGTAAAGATAAAATTATCTAAATATTCCTCCATGAATGACTTGGGAGGAGCATCCTATAAATTGGGGATATAAATCTATATAGATAGATTTAAAAGAATGTTCGGCTTGACCCAAGGAACGTATATTTATTTGATGCTAAAGGCGTTTAGCATGGCAAGCTTCAAGAGAGGTCTCATGATGATGAGCCATGGAGTGTATCTCTCTAAAATTTTCTCCAAATTGAAAGAGAGATCACATGAGTTACTATCATGTATGCAATGAATATACTAGGCTTGATGTTGATCAGTCATATTCTGGAGATGATCACTGTAAGACAGTGATAAACATCTTTAGGTACTTAACCGGTACTAAAGATGTGATCATGATTCATGGTAGGTCTGAATAAAAACTAGAGGGCTTAACAGACTCAAGTTTTTTCAGACTGACCAAGACGATAACAAATCCACTTTAAAGTAAATCGTTACCTTGAAAGGTGGTGCAGTGAATTGGAAATATTCCAAATAGCAAAGAGTTGCTGGTTTAATGACAAAGATAAAGTATATAGTTGTAAGTGAAGTTGCAAGTTGATTGTTTGGATGAAAAGTTCATCACAGAACTAGGAATAGTTCCTAAGTCTCATCTTGGATTCAAACATGTGTTGCGGCACTTTCATTTGATTAGTGGAATCACTGAAAGAGGATAAGTCACTATAGAGATAGTGGACTCTCAAAAACAACATTGCATATCCATTTACTGAAGCTTTATCCAAACAGCAGGATAATCGTCACTTAGAGTAGAAGGGTATTAGATACCATGACGATTGGCTTTAGTGCAAGTGAGAGATTGAAAGTAGTATGCACACAAGTCAATCATATTTGATATGATGTAGCATATACTTTGTAATCTTATTCGTTTGTTAAAGGCATTTTTACATTATCTACATGGTGTTGTTATATTAAATGTGATAAACTCATAGTTTTGAGCAATGCTTTTAGAATCATGATGGTGATCATGCTAATGAGATCTAAATTCTAGATAGCTCACAACCTAAAATCGTTCCTAATCGATGGATTACTAAAAAGGGGATTAGTGAATCTGGATAGATTAGTACATACGTTGCTTGCTCTTATGAAGAGAATGATTGATCTCATAATCATTTGTGTGGAGACACTAAAGCAAGTATGTAGGTGCTTATTAGAGAATAAGTTCACTAAACGTGGCTTGCTAAGGAATACCTAATAGAGTTTTACTCGCCTATCAATAGGAATTCCTCTAGTGATAGTAGTACAAGTGATCTTTCGACTTGAGATCATCATAGTATATTGTGTGTTATGAGTTATACTTTGACGTGTCCTTTAAGACCCTTAGGGTATATCAAAGGGTATGATTGGGTATAATAAGTTGCACATGGAGATAGGTGAATGGTCTACAAAGAATCTACCACTTCTAGTAAAAGGAGTGAATGTCCTATGTGATTCGATAAATGACGACTCAGAAGTCTTTGGCCAAAGCAGAATGAAATTAGAAAAGAGTTTCTAATTTGCATTAATCAGAGTTGTGCATTTGAGAATCGAAATACATATAATTAAATAAAATAAGACTTGACAGTAATTCCATGTATTATATTTAATTGGGGCATTGTATGGTAGAAGGATTGAATTGTACGGTAACTATTCACTGAAAGGTTCTTTTGTGATTAATGTTAAAATCTATATTATCTGGAAAGTCATTGATCGCTAAGGGGGTTTACCCTTATTGTAGAATAAATATTATTTATTTAAATAAATTAAATAGTTTAATTTATTTAAATAAAATTAGAATTATTCTAATTGATTTATTCACAACCGGTTTAATATGGAGAACCTAAAGGGTCACACCGCAAAAGAAAATTATTTATTTAAGAAGTAAATGACATAATCATAATAATAAGTTAAGTGTGTTTAATTTAATCTATGGAGATAGAATAAATTAAATAGCTTAATATTTATTATTTAATATTTTGAAAATATTAAATATAAATTAACAAGAGGAGTCTTATTATTATTATTACAATTACTATTATTTAATTCCTAATAGAGATTGGGAATTAATTAATAGAAGTACTCTCTTATAAATTCCTAATTGGATTAGGAGTTTAATTAATTAAAGGAGTTTAATTAAAATAAAAATCCTAAGCCTAAATAGTTTATGAGGGTTCCCTATATCTATAAATAAGAGGAGTCTTATCATGATTTAGGGTTAGATAGTTGCACACTCTTCCATAAGAATTGGAGAGGGTGGAGAGTACTTGCAATTTCTATAGAGATAGAAACTAGGGTTTTGCCAATACCCATCTTCTTGAATAACTATTATTCCTTGGTGGATCACCTCTAGAGGCCAAACACTTGGATGACTAACGTTGATCAAAGGAAATAATTTAATCGGTGGAATTCAAGGAGAACACAAAGGAATTGGAGGTGAACTTGTACCCGAGGAAGCACGGTTCTACGAGGCTATAATTTCTTAATCTCTATCTCTTTCGTTAATTGATAATTTAACACAAGGAAAGATCATAGTGATGGTTTGTATGAAAATTTTTTAAAATCCGTTTTATCGCGCTTCCGCACTATTTATGTAATTTGATTGCATGTTCGTGTTATATACAAACCTAACAATTTATTCACAACTGGTTTAATATGGAGAACCTAAAGGGTCACACCGCAAAAGGAAAATATTTATTTAAGTAAATGGCATAATTATAATAATAAGTTAAGTGTATTTAATTTAGTCTATGGAGATAGAATAAATTAAATAGGTTAATATCTATTATTTAATATTTTAAAAATATTAAATATAAATTAATAAGAGGAGTCTTATTATTATTATTACTATTACTATTATTTAATTTTCTAATAGGGATTGAGAATTAATTAATAGAAGTACTCTATCATGAATTCCTAATTAGATTAGGAGTTTAATTTAATTAAAGGAGTTTAATTAGAATTGAAACCTAATCCTAAATAGTTTAGGGGAGGGTTTTTCTACATTTATAAATAAGAGAAGTCTTATCATAGATTAGGGTTACACACTCTTGCATAAGAATTGTGGAGAGTACTTACAATTTCTATAGAGATAGAAACTAGGGTTTGCCAACACACATCTTCTTGAACAAGTATTATTCCTTGGTGGATCACCTCTAGAGGCCAAACACTTGGGTGGCTAACGTTAATCATAGTAAGGAATTTAATCGGTGGAATTCAAGGAGAACGCGAAGGAATTGGAGTTGAACTTGTACTTGAGGAAGCTAGAATTCTACAAGGGTATAATTCTTATTCTCCATCTCTTTCGTTTAATTAATAATTGTGCATAAAGAAAGATCATGGTGATGGTTTGTATGAAATTTTAAAATCTGATTTTATCGTGCTTCCGCTTTATTTATGTAATTAGATTGCATGTTCCCGTTATATACAAACCTAAAAGTGGTATCAAGAGCTAGTCTTTATGCGAATTATTAATTGTTTTGATTATGTATATACATTGCTATGTGTTTAGAACAATTTAATTGGGCATAGCAGTTTGTGTAAAATTATTTTTTTTTAAATTTATTATTTTTATAAAATAAAAAAAACGTTGTCAAAGTCAACGGTCAAACGTTGACTGGTCAATTATTGACTGGTCAACTGATGACGTGGTACAGACTGTTGATGTGGCGCTAACTGGTCAACTGTTAAATGCTGATGTGGCGCTGACTAGTCAACTTTTAAAAATAAAATAATAAATTTGGAGCTAGAGAGTTTTGAACCCTTGTCCTATTGGTCATATTTTGAAACCCTTACCACTACACCAGAATCACTTTTGATTATGAATCAAAATGTTTAATATTTAAACTATATAATTCTGGGTTTGAAGTTTGACTTAAAGTCTTGTTTGATTATTTCTTTTATAGGTTTATGATCAAAGGTTGACCTCATTTTTTATTTTTTTTTATTTTTGTAAATTAAAATGAAGGAGTTTATTTTGATTTGAATTTTGATTAAAAATAAAGGAGTTTATTTTTATTCAAAATTGGATAAATTAAAATAAAAGAGTTTATTTTGATTTGGAATAGGATTAAAATAAAAAAGTTTATTTTAATTGGAATTAGATTTCATAATAACTAATTAGAGTTGGAATTGGATTCTATGATAACTAATTGGAGTTGAAATTGGATTTTATACTAACTAATACTGCCCATTAAATGATATCAATGCATATATATAATGGTTTTATTATTCATGAGATTAATATTATTTATTGATGTATATGAAGATATGTATGATAATAAATAGGGATTGATTATGGACTATTGACTAATGTGTGATTGTATTTATTTTAGAGGATACTTGAATGAATGAATTTTTATAAATGGGGTCTGCGTAACTCGTCTTCTCTAGTTTTTCTTGATGTAAATTATATCTTCCTCCTATGTACTTCCCCTTAACTGCTGATCAAGGTTTCTATTCATTGTAAATAGTTTATGTAATAGGACTAGTTAGAATTAATTTTGAAGAATTGGAGACAAAGGAACAAGGAGCATTTAAAGACCCGTTTGTAATGGAGCCCGGGATTTAAATGTAATAGTTATATTTAAATTTAATTCTTGCAATCTAGGTTTGACCTTTTGGTTCACTTGGTGGCTCTACTGAACCAAACTAGAATAAAAGTCCATAATCAATCCAGGTAGAATATAGTATTCTATAAGTGCATGTTTACTATATATATTATATATTATACAATATGCTTCGCATGTTAAACGATCAAAGATATTTAGAATATCGAACGTCGCCTTCTAGCATGGTAAAGGGATATAGTATTAAATATTTAATATGAGTTTGTTGTGTCACCACAAGGCAAGTATTAAATATTTAAGATATTGCCTTATCACATTTGATGCTTATTAAGGAATTGAACATTACTGTTTTGTTATGTCACCACAAGGACGGTATTTTTCTCTTCACATATATAGAAGTGCTAGGTTGGACTTAACTTGGATAATTTTAATTCGGATGTGTCACTACTTGATCAAAATAATCTAAGAGGCAAAATACAAGGAGTTACATAGTGATATAATTGACAATAGTTGTCTACCTATTTATTTATATATCATTTGTTGTGTCACCACAAGGCTATATACATTTGAAATGGGATCCTTATTCTCACTAGCAAATCTTTAATTAGATTTGTCGAACTATATATTGAGGGTAATATAGTTTGATGAAAAATAGTGGGAGATACCAATTTAAATAAAGACCTAATTTATTTTGGTAATTAATTAAGAAATGAATGTATGCTAAAATGTTGTTAAATCACAAATTCATTTACAGAATTTTACAATGTCTATTTTATTATCACTGTGGAGCATATTAGATGTCAATTAACCGGACCAAATTAAAAGGACTGGTTAAAGAATCTGAGAATAGTTCTCAAGGCTGAAAAGATATCTTATATCCTTAATATGCCTATCCCTGCAATGGTTGCAGACAATGCCTCTGAGGAAGAGATTGATACTTTTAGAAAGTGGCAAGATGATGCACAGTTGGCTCAATTCATCATGCTCGCATCTATGAGTAACGAGCTTCAGCGTCAACATGAAACTATGGATGCTCCTACTATATTCTTGCACCTTCAACGAGTTGAATGGTGAGGAAAGTAGGACTATTAGATATCAGATATCTAAAGAGCTCTTCCAATCTAGAATGACCGATGGCATTACAGACAAAAGTCCTAAAATGATCAATCTGATTGAACAATTGGGACAATTGGGTTTTATAATGGATGGAGAGTTGATCCAACATTTGATCTTGCAATCAGTTTCGGACTCTTTCTCACAATTTGTTGTGAATTTCCACATGAATAAGCTATATGTCAGCCTGTTTGAGTTGCTTAAATATGTTGAGGGTAATATAATTTGATGAAAAATAGTGGGAGATACCAATTTAAATAAAGACCTAATTTATTTTGGTAATTAATTAAGAAATGAATGTATGCTAAAATGTTGTTAAATTATAAATTCATTTACAGAATTTTACAATGTATATTTTATCATCACTACGGAGCATATTAGATACCAATTAACCGGACCAAATTAAAAGGACTGGTTAAAGAATTTGAGAATAGTTCTTAAGGCTGAAAAGCTATCTTATGTTCTTAATATGCCTATCCCTACAATGGTTGCAGATAATGCCTCTGAGAAAGAGATTGATACTTTTAGAAAGTGGCAAGATGATGCATAGTTGGCTCAATTCATCATGCTCGCATCCATGAGTAACGAGCTTCAGCGTCAACATGAAACTATGGATGCTCCTACTATACTCCTGCACCTTCAAGGAGTTGAATGGTGAGGAAAGTAAGACTATTAGATATCAGATATCTAAGGAGTTCTTCCTATCTAGAATGACCGATGGCACTACAGACAAATGTCCTAAAATGATCAATCTGATTGAACAATTGGGACAATTGGGTTTTATAATAGATGGAGAGTTGATCTAACATTTGATCTTGCAATCACTTTCGGACTCTTTCTCACAATTTGTTGTGAATTTCCACATGAATAAGCTATATGTCAGTCTGCCTGAGTTGCTTAAACATGTTGAAAACTGTAAAGAGTCACTTTCCAACTAAGAAGGACCAAGTCTTACTGGTAGATGATTTTTCCAGGAAGCGGAAGAGGGCCAAAAGATCTTCTTAAAAGAAGAACAATTCAAAGAAGGTATAAGCAAAGGCAAAAACTAAGGACACTAAGAACAAAACTGATGTAGATAGCAAAGGAGTTTGCTTCCACTGCAATAAGCCTGGACACTGGAAAGAAAACTATAAGGAGCATCTTGCAGAGGCTAACTAGAAGAAGCTTAGTGAAGCTTCGGTTACAGATATAGGTTTGTTCATCATTGAAATAAATCTTTCTGTAAGTCAAGGTTCTACTTGGGTATTGGATACCGGCTATAGTTCTCACGTATGCAATCCAATGCAGAGACTTAGCAGAAGTAGAAAACTAAACAAAGAGTAAGTAATCTTACGTGTGGGGAATGGAGCAATGGTTGCTACATTAGCCGTAGGAACTTATAGTTTAGCGTTGTCTGCGGGCAAGTCTATTAAGTTAATAAGTTGTTATTATGTTCCAGTCCTCTTTAGAAACATTATTACTTTCGTTGCCAGATAAGTAAGGTTCTAGTATTATATTTAAGAACAATTGTTGTTCTATTTATAATGATAATGTTTTGTTCGAAACTGGAAGATTACTTGATGGACTTTGTATACTTGACTTACATGAAAATAATTTTGCAAATTGAACAAACTAGTAAAACAAAAAGGAGATGGTTATTCAAAGAGTTGAATATGTGTATTTGATGAAATAAAATTCTGAATCATTTGAAAGGTTCAAAGAATTCAGAAGTGAAACAAATTGACAAAGTATTAAGATTCTTTGATCAGATCGAGGAAGGAATACTTGTGCAATGAGTTTATAGATAATCTCAAAATGGTATTTTCTCATAATGGACGTTTCATGATACGCAATAATTGATTGGTGTATCTAAAAGGGAAAATTGTACCATGTAGGACATGGTGCGGTCCATAATGATTTTTACCGACATTCCAGTATCCTTCTGGGGTTATGCCCTAGAAACGGCTGCAAATCTACAAAATAAGGTAACCTCAAAATCTGGCCCCAAGACTCTATAAAAGTTATGGATAGGGAGGATTCCTAGTCTTAAGAATGTTATGATAAGGGATTGTCCAGCTTATGTGAAAAGGTTTCAAAAGGATAAGTTTGGGACAAAATCTGACAAGTGCGGGTTTGTTAGATATCCTAAAGAAAGTTTAGGGTATTATTATTATAATCCTACATGTTGCCTTTTTGGATAAAAGTGTTTATTATTGAAGGAGCTAGTGGAAGGGTAATAGATCTTGAAGGAGTTCAAGAACCACAAAGTACTTTAAGTCAAACCGTGGAACCTGTAGATAGACCCATTGTACCACAACCGAATAGTAAATCTGGAAGAGTACCAAAGATACCTAGAAGGTATGGATTCATCATAGAGGATGATGATGAGGTACACATCATAGAGGATGATGATCTAGTTATATACAATGAGACTATGAGTAGTAGACACTTAGAGAAATGGCAGATGGCCATGAAATCCAAAATGGACTCCATGTATGAGAACCAAGTATGGACTCTGGTTACTTCACTGAGAGGCATAGTGCCTATAGAGTGAAATTGGGTCTTTAAGGGAAAGACTGGGGCAAATGGCAAGGTGGAGACCTATAAGACCAGACCTATTTAAAAGTTTTCAAATAAAGTCAAGGAGTTGACTGTGATAAAATCTTATTACCGAGTAATGCTCAAGTCCATTTGGATTTTGCTTGTGATTGCAGCTTATTATTACGAAATCTGACAAACGGATGTGGAGACATTCTTCCTCAATGAATATTTGAGGAGAATGTATGTATGATACAGCTAGAGGAATTTGTTTCAAAGGTTGAAGCAAATCGTGTATGTAAGCTACAATGATCCACTTATGGATTGAAGCAAGTTTCTCAAAGATGGAACATTCGTTTTGATGAGACAATCAAAAGAGTTTGATTTTATTAAAAATGAGAATGAATCTAGTGTGTACAAAAGGGTCAGTGGGAGCGCTGTGACATTCCTAATTTATGTTGATATACTACTGATAAGGAATGACATACCAGTGCTACAATTAGTAAAGATGAAATTGTCTAAACATTCCTCCATGAATAACTTGGGAGAAGCATCCTATAAATTGGGGATATAAATCTATATAGATAGATTTAAAAGGATACTAGGCTTAACCCAAAGAACGTATATTCATTTGATGCTAAAGGCGTTTAGCATGGCAAACTCCAAAAGAGGTCTCGTGATGATGAGCTATGGAGTGTATCTCTCTAAAATTGTCTCCAACGCATGAGTTACTATCATGTATGCAATGAATATATAAGGCCTGATGTTGATCAGTCATATTCTGGAGAAGATCACTATAAGATAGTGAAAAACATCTTTAAGTACTTAACCGGTACTAAGGATGTGATCATGATTCATGGTGGGTCTGAATTAAAACTAGAGGGTTAAACAGACTCAAGTTTTTCAAACTGACCAAGACGATAACAAATCCACTTTAAGGTAAATTGTTACCTTGAATGGTGGTGCAATGAATTGGAAAAGTTCCAAACAACAAAGAGTTATTGATTTAGTGACAAAGACAAAGTATATAGTTGTAAGTGAAGTTGCAAGTTGATTGTTTGGATGAAAAGTTCATCACAGAACTAGGAATAGTTCCTAAGTCTCATCTTGGATTCAAACATGTGTTGCGGCACTTTCATTTGATTAGTAGAATCATTGAAAGAGGAGAAGTCACTATAGAGATAGTGGACTCTCAAGAACAACATTGCATATCCATTTACTGAATCTTTATCCAAACAGCACGATGATCGTCACTTAGAAAAGAAGGGTATTAGATACCATGACGATTGGCTTTAGTACAAGTGGGAGATTGAAAGTAGTATGCACGCAAGCCAATCATATTTGATATGATGTAGCATATACTTTGTAATCTTATTCAGTTATTAAAGGCATTTTACTTTATCTACATTGTGTTGTTATATTAAATGTGATAAACCCATAGTTTTGAGCAATGCTTTTAAAATCATGATGGTGATCATGCTAATGAGATCTAAATTCTAGATAGCTCACAAACTAAAATCGTTCCTAATCGTTAGATTACTAAAAGGGGATTAGTGAATCCGGATAGATTAGTGCATACATTGCTTGCTTTATCATGAATTCCTAATTAGATTAGGAGTTTAATTTAATTAAAGGAGTTTAATTAGAATAGAAACCTAATCCGAAATAGTTTAGGGGAGGGTTTTCCTACATTTATAAATAAGAGAAGTCTTATCATAGATTAGGGTGACACACTCTTGCATAAGAATTGTGGAGAGTACTTACAATTTCTATAGATATAGAAACTAGGGTTTTGCTAACACCCATCTTTTCGAACAAGTATTATTCCTTGGTAGATCACCTCTAGAGGTCAAACACTTGGGTGGCTAACGTTGATCAAAGGAAGGAATTTAATCGGTGGAATTCAAGGAGAACGCGAAGGAATTGAAGTTGAACTTGTATCTGAGGAAGCTAGAATTCTACAAGGGTATAATTCTTATTCTCCATCTCTTTTGTTTAATTAAAAATTGTGCATAAAGAAAGATCATGGTTATGGTTTGTATAAAATTTTAAAATCTGATTTTATCGTGCTTCCGCTTTATTTATATAATTTGATTACATGTTGGTGTTATATACAAACCTAACAGGCTCCAGTCCTTTATAATTCATGCACCGCGGCTCCTGGTTTAGTGTGTCGCGGCTCTTGATCATTTATCCGCGCGCCTCGGCTCCAAAACCCTGGCATTCTCTAATTCTCCTTTGTTCATCTATTTTGGCCAATCTTCCTCATGAATTGCAACTACTAAAACTTATTCACCTGTTTAATCTTCCGCCAAACAATAATCGTCATCTGTAGCAACAAATTCAGGCTAAACTTGCAAGAATATCAATTATTTACACAATCACAGGTCAAAATCAATTATTCACAAAAACTATTAAAATGTATTAAAATACTACTAAAAACTCTACAGAAAAACAAAATACTCAAGTCAAACATACCCAATTAATAGATATAAAATCTACTCATCAACTATACACAAGAATCAGAATTTAACAAACAACTTATTGATACCAGAAATCAACACAATGAACATTGTTCTTCCATTCTTCATTTTCTCAACTCATTTTACCAAAACTCTTATTACAAGTCCATTTTAACACCTATATACTCCATTCCAACTAGGTTAACTTTGTAACCCATGGAAGTACAATATCTTACCAACAAATAAACTAAACAAACACGGATAATATCATTTACGGTCCTCTAAAGGTCCAAACAGTCCAAGGTTCCATTTTTATCCAAAGTTCTTCCTCCATTAAGCAAGGGTACGAATTTTTTCCATTTTTGTTATTGATGGTTTACTGAGTCTCTTAACAACTTTAATAAGCAACCATAACCATCAACAACAACAGAAAATGACCACAAATCATCCACCAAGCATAAAAAGCTTAAAACCAAATCGTTTTAGGTTGAAGATTTACCTCTGTAAATCCTTCCTAGGTGTTAAGAAGCTTTGCTAGGGTTTGGCTTGAGTCTCCTCCTCCCTTCTTGGTTCACTCGAACCTCTTCTTCTCTTCCTCTTTTCTTCTTCTTCTTCTCTTGAACCCTTCTCTTCTTCTTTTCTTCTTCTTCAGGACTCTCTCTCTATCAGCAGCTGGACTAGGAAAGGAATGGGAAAGAAGAAAGTGGCATGGGATGGATGAGCAGATGGGGGAGGCTTGGGAGAATGGGAGGGAGTAACCAAGGAAGTGGTTTGCACACTCAAGAGAAATGTTACAAAAATAATGGCTTCAAGGCATTGGGTTTGTGTATTTGGCAACATGTTGTCGGCACTAACTCTCCTCCTCTCATCTGATTGGTCACTTAAGACACTTGGCAAAATCTTATTGGTCCAAGGCTTAAATGCCTCCCCCATTAATCCGAATATACATAAAAATATACCTGAATACTCCCACTTTTGTACCCAATTTGGTCAATAACTCTACCTAAAATTAAAATGGGTACTCCCATAAAATATTGAGATGCATAAAAATATTTAATACGGGGTTTGCCCATTTATTTGGAACACATATATTATACATTTCGGATATCAAATGAAACACGAATGGGCTCAAAATGAAAATCCGGCACTTGAAAAAATTATCACTTCACTCACGCGTATTAATGAAATTTATTAAAATCGAAAAGGACACAAAATATTATGGAGTGAATAGTGCCTTGGGAAATGTGTCTCGTGAATAGTGATTGCGCGGTTTTGTGCGAAACCAATTTATTCACTCCAACGACATGACAACACATAAAATTTAACACATACACATTCTAAGTTGTAACACAACTTTTAAGCGCATAACACAGAATAATATAAATGAAAATAAAAATTAATAAAAGTCTATTTTATTCAATAAAATTCATAAGCTCAAATTACAAGGCTATCCAGAATTCACGATCGTTACAGAAGCCTCCCGTTCTTCCCGAAGATGACGAAAATTTTGAAGGGGCAAGTCTACGAGAACTCGTGAACTCCAATGCATTAAATCTAAGCCGGATAAATATCTCTGATCTACCCTGTCCTCGGATGTCACATATTAAATTCATTATCTAAGTCATCTTCCCTCTACTTCTAGGTCGCTGCTGTTATTGGCCGACTCCTACGTCAACTTGATTAGGCAAAAGAAAAAGAAAAAGAACAAGAGGCCGAAGTTGCTCGTCTGAAGTTGATGCTCCAGGCTGTGACAACCAGCTTGAAAAAAGAAGAAGAACTTCATGCCAATACCTCCTACCATTTTGAAGAGCCTTAGGCCGAAGTGGAGAAGCTCAAAGAAGAAGCAATTGAAAGTGAACAATACCGAAGAACGCTTCTGGAAAACTGCGACGAACTGAAGAAGGAGCGCGACGAACTGAAGAAAGAGTGCGGTGATCTGACGACCGAAAACCATTCCGTGCATAAAAAACTCGAAAGTATGGAGGTGAAGCTAAAAATAACTATAGATATGCTCAACACCTTGGAGAAAGATTTTGCTGGTTACAAAATACTAGTCCCCCCACTGACCGAAGAGGTTAAACAACAAATTTGCCAAGAGTATCGAAGGTCCCCCGAGCTGACAGAAGAGGTGATAGAACAGTTCAATCTCGGCTACCAAAGTGCTCAGGACAAGGACAAGGAAAGGATGCTGATATATCATCTCAATGCAACAATCCTGGCTCTTCAGATGACGAAGCCGAAGTCGAAGCCGAAGACAGTAGCTAACCTCCTCTTCCTCGGTGACAAAAATATCTTACAACAACTTATCTTGTAATTCCTTCTCGATGTACATACACTCAATTAACAATGAAAATATTATCTTATGCGCAAAATTGAAATGTTATTGAATTAAGCATTTAAGAAAAATTACAGAGTCATAATAAAAACTAATTAATATGCATTACTGATAATATTTTCTAAGTCTCCCAGCATGCCAAGTGTTTTTGACTTCTGTTCCATCCATCGCCCGAAGCCAATAAGTACCTGGTGATAAACACATAATTCATACATTTTATTATCCCTAATTTTGTCCTTTTATTATATTAGTTTATTTAATTAATATGTTTTATTTTATTTTGTAGGATTTTATATTTTGTTGCAATAAAGTCAAAATCTTGGTGATCAAGCAATATTTAATACTCTTATTCATGTAAGGAAATATCCAAGAAGAATTCTACAAGGAAAAGGAAGGAGGTGGAGCAATCTTGGTGTGCAAGTCAAAATCAGCGAGATAAAGGAAAGTCAATCTAGAAGATATCTTTGAGAAAGTTGATTGCCACTAGGAAGTTGAAACCTACATGGAAAGGGACTCTTGAGAGATTACCATATAGAGATTGAAATCAAAAAGGGAATAAAAGAGGCCAAGTTCAATGAATGTAAATTAGGGCACAAATTTATTTTCCCTATAAATAGGTCTCTTGTTTTAGAGAGAAGGAGGTATGAGTTTAGGTTAGGAGTAGGAGTAAATTAAATTATTTTTCATTGTCCGCTTGTTGGAGGATCGTTAATTAAAGGGAGTTTTTTTTATTTTTAATTTTCTTCTTCTTCTTTATCTTAGTTAGTTTTTTTTTTTTTAATGTCTAGCTAGTTTCTTTAATCTAGGATGAAGATGAAATTAAATAATTATTCATGATAATATTTTATCTCTTCTATTATTTATGCTTTTATGTTTAATTGATTTCGCCTTCATGTTTCGTTATTGAAATACCTTCGTTTTATAGTTCTTATGTGATTTTAAATTAATTAAGAGGTTTTGATAGATTATTGTTAAGATATGAGTTTTTCATAATCCATGCTTGCTCAAAGAAGTTTTGATGGGTTATAGTTAATCCTTAAATTTTCATAGTCTATGCTTGTCCACGTTAATTATAAAATTACTAAATTAAAGGGAAGGGAGATCAAAATCATAATTAAGTTATAAAAATAGAAGAGATTGAATTACTTGTTATGTTTATTATTTAATGGATTCGGATTCCTAGATTGCTTCCTTATTATTAGTTAGTTTAATTATAGTTAATTGATTCTCAATCTTTATTTCTAATTCGCCTAAAATAGATATTAAGGATACATTAAAATTAATCTAGTCTCTGTGGATTCGACCTGTACTTGCCAGTTCTTCAATTTGACGCTGTGCACTTGCAGTTACATATTTTTATCACATCAAGTTTTTGGCGCCGTTGCCGGGGACTAGAATTAATTTTTTTTTATTCCTTAATTTTTATTTATTCGAATTAGTTTTTCAACTCTAATTTTTTTTATTTTTTTTCTTTCCAGGATTATCGAAACGGATCGAAGGAGCGAAAAGATAGAGATTTTATTGTTGCGCTATTCCTGGTATTTTGTATCTTAACTCAAAAAAAAATAGTAGCTTAGTTTTAATTTTTTTTAATTTTTTTTTAGTTTTTTTTGTTAGTTAGGAAACTAATTGCCGCATTCATGCATTCACTCACGTAGAGCACATCCTGTTTAGGTTTTTACTTTTATTTTTATTTTCGTCAATTATAAACTGTGGTGATTGCTGGAGGATCGAGGTACGTCAAATTTCTCCTTCTTTCGTAATTAACATAGTTTTAGGACACTTTATTTGTTTACAGTTTTTTTTTATTTGTGCATTCTCATTTTTAATTTAATTTAAGGGCGCATCCCATAACAAGATAAGGTGGGGATTTTATCACCCTTCCTTAGCCCACAAACAACCCAACTTACATTTTGTCATACCTTGACCTAATAAAATCAAGTAGACGTTAGCCTCTAGGACTCTCGAGCTCAATTAGGACAAGAAACTCCAAGAGGAGACTGAATTTTTAATTAATCAAACTACTGGTGTCTAGGCAAGTGGTTCAAAAGGCAAACGCCTAAAGAACGTGTGGTTATTTAATTAGTCACCGTACCCACGGAGAGACTCCCACCGTTCTTACACTTACCTAGCTAGTGGCATGATTAATTTCAAATTTGGTGGACCTTGAGGTGTAACTTGGAACAGTTAGGAGTTGTCTAGATTTTATTTAGGTTGACCATAGAATTAGGATTTTATTTTCTTTATTTTATTTTATTTTTGTGTGACTTTTGTGGTTAGTTGTTTATTTGATTTGTGGAAAGATGGACTCCTATTATAGTTGGAATAATAATTTTTCTTGGAATCAAGAACCTTATGAAAATTTTAATGCACACCAAGTAAATCAATTTTTTTCAACTTGTGAAAATCCTTATCTAAGTTCATATCCATATCCATATTCGGATCCAGAATCTCAATATCCACAAGAATTTTCAAATGAAGAAGAGGAAAGATTCAGTACCTTAGAGAAAACTATGGAAGTTTTAATGGAAACTCACTTTAATTTCATGCAAAACACGAATCAAGTTATATCTCGTCTAGAAATTCAAATGAGTCGGTTAGCCACCATAATAAATGAACAAGAGGTGAGTGAGTTTTCTAGTGACTCTGAGGTTAATTTTGAAAATCATGATGACTGTGGAAATGATGAGGAAAATGACAATTTTGGATTTAATTCTACACACTTTGAGTCAAGCCAATTTGAGGAGTGTAAAAATTATGAGTCTATGCCTAAAATTGATTATGTCACATTTAATGAATCGGTTGAAAAAGTCTATAAGCCTAAAGTTCCATATCCTGAAAGAGTTATTCCTAGACAACAACCGAGTGATTTTGTAGATCAACCCATAAAAGTAAACATGATTCAAGAGTTGTCCATGACCCAAGAAATAATTGAAAATAGACTCATGATTGAAGATAATCCAATTGATTTTTTCTTAAATCACCTTGACCAAAAGTGGAATGAATCTGAATATTTAGATAAGGTCAACGAGTTGCTGAGATCCACTTCACATAAGTCACCCAAATTGGAACCTACATTTGAACCAATTCGTCCACACTTTGAGCATATTCGTAAATATTTTCCCGAGGTAGACTTTAAGTACAATCCTGATGAAAATTCTGACTATTTTCATTTTCCTAGACCTCCTGAAAATCATGAAAAGTTCACATTCGCTTGCCCATTTGTATCATTTATTTATAATCACATACTTTTTAGGATATATGAAATTCGTAGGTATGTACATTTGTTTTCTTTTTCACCGCATTTATTGTAGCACGACGGCCCCACATACAAGGTACAATTCTTTCACATCTTTGTTCTCTATTTTTCATTTGCATACATTGAGGACAATGCATGATTTAGGTATGGGGGAGTTTGTATTATAGTATTAGATTTTTTTTTTTTTTTTTTTTAGGAATTTAGTAAAAAATAGGAATTTTTTTAGATATATATTTTTTTTCTTTTTAAAAAAAAAATCTTAAAATTTAAAAATTTTGTTTGACTTTTTGTGAGTTGGATTAATTCTAATAAGTATCTGTGGAGCAGAACTCATGAGTAAGATTAAAAGATTTAGAACTCTTGAATCTTTGATTAGATACAAAATCTTAGTTCGATGCACCATCTTGAGTAAAATAAAGTTCTTATGCATTTTTGGCACTTCACGTTCGCACTAACTCTTAGTTGTGGGGTATAAACTATGATTTCTGCAATTTTAAGAAAAAAAAAGAAAAAAAATTGAAGAAAAAGACAAGAAATAGAAAAGTTGGAAAAAAGAAATAATAACTGCTTCAATGTCCATTGAACGAAATAACTGGGTATCCAAGCCTCAGGAAGCATCGATATTCACGCTGAAAAGTATGATGGATAAAAGCAGCTTGACTAGTCTAGTTTTGTGGCCTTTGTTACTCGAGTTAGTAAGCCCTTAGGGGTGTTTCTACACCTAGTGCCCTAAAGCCAACTGGTTTGGGAGTCATTGGTCCAACGCTCGCTACATGGGTAACTCTGAAAAGCCTAAGAAAACGAGACATTGCACAAGTCAAGAAAAAAAAGAGGAGAAAAATGAGAAATGAAAAAAAAAGGAAAAAAGAAAAAAAAAATGAATTTGCTTGATTTTCATGGTAATAATCCCTACTAAGAGTTACATCACATACACAATGCATGCATCATATGAAATTAATTTTATGAAGGATGGTGTCTAGAATGAAGATTGAGTATTTTTGATAAGGTGAAAGTGTTATTTTGAATTTGATTTTGCTTGTGTATATTGCCCATGTATACTTAGAAGTTTTTTTTTTTTTCCAATTTCGTAATTTGTTGAGCCCAAAAATATTTTGTTTTGAATTTTGAATTTTGTGGGTATATTCACTGCAAACCCTCACGAGACACAACTCGTCCACTTGGGGTAACCTTGGGGTTTAAAGGCTTGTTGCATATGCTAAGTGCAATCGTGTTTCCTACGAAAATGGGGTAGTATACTTTTTGTTTTTATTTTTATTTTATTTTCTTTTTATTTTACTCGAGGACGAGCAAAAGCTAGGTATGGGGGTATTTGATAAACACATAATTCATACATTTTATTATCCCTAATTTTGTCCTTTTATTATATTAGTTTATTTAATTAATATGTTTTATTTTATTTTGTAGGATTTTATATTTTGTTGCAATAAAGTCAAAATCTTGGTGATCAAGCAATATTTAATACTCTTATTCATGTAAGGAAATATCCAAGAAGAATTCTACAAGGAAAAGGAAGGAGGTGGAGCAATCTTGGTGTGCAAGTCAAAATCAGCGAGATAAAGGAAAGTCAATCTAGAAGATATCTTTGAGAAAGTTGATTGCCACTAGGAAGTTGAAACCTACATGGAAAGGGACTCTTGAGAGATTACCATATAGAGATTGAAATCAAAAAGGGAATAAAAGAGGCCAAGTTCAATGAATGTAAATTAGGGCACAAATTTATTTTCCCTATAAATAGGTCTCTTGTTTTAGAGAGAAGGAGGTATGAGTTTAGGTTAGGAGTAGGAGTAAATTAAATTATTTTTCATTGTCCGCTTGTTGGAGGATCGTTAATTAAAGGGAGTTTTTTTTATTTTTAATTTTCTTCTTCTTCTTTATCTTAGTTAGTTTATTTTTTTTTTAATGTCTAGCTAGTTTCTTTAATCTAGGATGAAGATGAAATTAAATAATTATTCATGATAATATTTTATCTCTTCTATTATTTATGCTTTTATGTTTAATTGATTTCGCCTTCATGTTTCGTTATTGAAATACCTTCGTTTTATAGTTCTTATGTGATTTTAAATTAATTAAGAGGTTTTGATAGATTATTGTTAAGATATGAGTTTTTCATAATCCATGCTTGCTCAAAGAAGTTTTGATGGGTTATAGTTAATCCTTAAATTTTCATAGTCTATGCTTGTCCACGTTAATTATAAAATTACTAAATTAAAGGGAAGGGAGATCAAAATCATAATTAAGTTATAAAAATAGAAGAGATTGAATTACTTGTTATGTTTATTATTTAATGGATTCGGATTCCTAGATTGCTTCCTTATTATTAGTTAGTTTAATTATAGTTAATTGATTCTCAATCTTTATTTCTAATTCGCCTAAAATAGATATTAAGGATACATTAAAATTAATCTAGTCTCTGTGGATTCGACCTGTACTTGCCAGTTCTTCAATTTGACGCTGTGCACTTGCAGTTACATATTTTTATCACATCACCTGGCTTCGGCACTTCAACAACCTTATAAGGTCTCTCCCAGTTGGGCATTTGCTTTCCAAGGCATTGGGGCATCGATGCCTCCATCTCTCGGAGGACTAAATCTCTAACTTCAAATCTCTTCAACCTTACGCCTGTATTGTAATATCTGGTCGTTCTCTACTGGTAGACTGCTAGCCTTATAAAGGTGACTCTCGAACCTCCTCTAACGAATCAAGATTAAGTCGAAGGCCGTCATCGTTATAAAGCTGTTTATACTGACTGACCCTTAGCGAAGGAGAATCGATCTCGACTGGAACAAGAGAATCGGTCTCGTAAGCTAATCTAAATAACGAGTCGCCAGTTGTGGTTCGAGAAGTAGTCCGATATGCCCACAAAACGCTGAGTAGCTCTTCCGGCCATCTCCCCTTGGCTTCGTCTAACCTTCTTTTAATACCATTGAGCAATGTGCGATTAGTGACTTCGACCTGACCATTAGACTGAGGATGAGCAACCGAAGTCTTTTTATGCTGGATTCCCAAATTCTTAAGAAATTCTTCGAATTTCAACCCCGCAAGCTGCCGACCATTGTCTGACACCACAATCATAGGAATGGCAAAGCGAAACACCACAAACTCTTTGAGAAACTTGAGACATTCTTGCTTTGTGATTGTCCAAAGAGGTTTGGCCTCTACCTACTTAGTCATGTAATTAATAGCCATTATCACAAAGCGGACTTGACCCTTCGCCTTCGGTAATGGACCCAAAATATCAATCTCACACACTGCAAATGGAATCGGGGACAGAACAGAGAAGAGTTCTTTGGGCGGCTGATGAGGAATTTGACTGTTTAACTGACACTTAGAGCACTTCTGAACATACTCCTTAGCTTCTTTGAAGATGGTAGGCCAGTAATAACCCTGTCAAAGTACCTTGTACGCCAAAGCTTTTGCTCCCATATGATCTCCGCAAATCCCTTCATGAACTTCTCGAAGTACGTAATCCGCTTCAGACGGGACTAAACACTTCAGTAAAGGTGAAGAGTATGCATGCCTATACAAATCACCATTGATTAACACAAAATTCGAGCTCCTGTACTTTATTTTCTTCCCCAGTAGTCGATCCGAAAGTAACTCGCCATCGACCAAGTAGTTTATATATGGCATCATCCAACAATCCGAACGTTCCACTACCAGTACTTCTGATACTTGAATGCTTGAAAACTCCAAAACCTCCAAATAGACTGAACCACTGAAAGTACCTTTATCCAAGGCAGTTAACTTGGACAATGCATCAACAATCATGTTATTGGACCGATTTACCCCTTAAAAAGTAAACGAGCTAAAGTAATACAGCCGATTCTTGACTTGGACATCCTTGCACCCCGAGCTTCATATTTCCCCGATATCTGCTTAACTACCAATTAAGAATCACTGAAAATAACCAGTCTCTGCACCTCTAAACTCCTTGCCAACCGTAACCCTGCCAGAATCGCTTCATACTCAGCCTCGTTGTTGGTCACCCTCAACCTGAAGCGAATAGCCTGCTGAACTCTAAATCCCTCGGGACTTATCAAAATCACCCCTGCACCACTGGTATCCGAAGTTGAAGACCCATCCACATATAGCGTCCAAAAAGTCTGAACCGGTCGAACATCCGAGACCGAACCCACCACCACCGGTTGACCAACTGAATCAAGTTCGGAAAATGAACAGTCCACCACAAAGTCGACTAAAGCCTAACCCTTTATCGATGTCTGAGGATGGTACTCTAGCAGGAACTGTGTCAACTCCATAGCCCATGTTGCAAGCCGACCCAAAATTTCCGGCTTATTCAAGATCTTCTTCACAAGCTGATCTGTATATACCACTATTAATCTTCCCTGAAAGTAGTGTCGAAGCTTCCGACTATCTATAACCAATGCATATGCAAATTTTTCCAAGTTCGGGTACCGAGATTCTGCATCCCGAAGCGCATGATTGACATAATAAACGGGGAATTATTTTTCTCCCGTTTCTCGAACCAGAGCTGCACCAACCGCCAACAAACTCGTTGCCAAATATAAATATAGGGGTTCTTAGGGGACAAGCTTCATCAACAGGGGCACCGAAGATAGATATTTCTTTATCCCCTGAAAGGCGTCCTCACACTTCGAAGTCTACTGGAAGGTCTTCTCATTCTTCGTCCCTTTCAATGTGTCGAAGAACGACAAACATCTCTCTGCCGACTTGGACATAAATCTCCTTAACGCTGCTATCGGACGTGTCAACCGTTGTATATCCTTGAACGTCTAAGGGAATTTCATGTCCAGTATGGCCTTGATCATCTCCAGATTTGCTTCAATGCCCCTTTTGCTCACCAAATACCCAAGAAGTTTACCCGAACCGAGGCCAAAGGTGTACTTCATCGGATTCAGCCTAATGTTATATTCTCGAACTGTCTGAAAGAAGTCCTCTAAGTTATCCAAATGTTGTCTAACAGATAGGCTCTTGACAATCATATCATCTACATAAACCTCCATGATTCGGCCTAGCTGCTTCTTGAACACGTAGTTCATCATCCTCTGATAAGTGGCACCGACATTCAGCAATCCGAACGTCATTTTCTTATAGGCATAGATCGCCCGATGTGTTATAAAGGCCGTCTTCTGGATATCCTTCTTATACATTGAAATTTGATTGTATCCCGAAAAGACATCCATGAAACTCAACAACGTGTACCCAGATGTGGCATCGATCAAATGGTCAATGTGTGGGAATGGGTAGAAATCCTTCGGACATACTTTGTTCAAATCGGTGTAGTCGATGCAGATCCTCCACATCCCATTTTGCTTCTGAACCAGTACCACATTCGCCAATCACTCGGGGTAGTCGTTCTCATAAATAAAATCGGCCGCTAACAACTTGGCCACCTCATCATCAATAATTTTTTGTCGTTCCGGGGCGAAGATCCTCCTCTTCTGCCGAACTGGCTTTTTGGTGGGGTCTACGTTCAGCTTGTGCACAGTAACATTCTCATCAATCCCAGGCATGTCACTAGGCTCCCAGGCAAAGATATCTGCATACACCCGAAGTAAGTCAATCAACCCCGTCCTGAATGGCTCTTGCAACCCCGAACCAATCTTTACAGTCTTTTTCTTCTTCCCCGAGATCAACTTAATGTCCTCAGTTTCTTTAGCCGGCAAGGCGAGAGGTTCTGTACTCCCTTTGGTAAATGGTTCAACCTCAATCGACATAGTCTGCTTTTGCTTACATCTGCCAACAACTGAAGATATCAACGAATTTCTATAGCATCTCCGAGCTATGTCCAGATCACCCCTGACTTAGCCAACCCCGTTCAGCGTAGGAAACTTTATTTTAAAGTGTTGGATGAAGGTCATCGCCTGCAATGCCATTAATGTCGGTCTTCCCAGAATAGCGTTGTAAGGCGAATCCACATGCACAACAAAGAACCTGACATTGACCTCCACCTGTTGAGGAGCCGTCCCAAAGATGACTAGCAACTCGATGGTCCCTGCTACCCGAACCGGATCATTGCCGAACCCGTACAGCGGAGGCTCCTGCCTGACCTCCATTTTCCTTCCTCCCAAGTTTAGCCTTTGATAAGCGTGAGCATACAGTATGTCAACTGAAGAGCCATTGTCGATCATAATTCACCTCATATCCATGGATCCGACTTGGGCAGTTATAGCCAGAGCTCCCTCATGCGGCTCAATCGACTCCGATGGGTAATCCTTATCGGTGAATGAAATCACAGTGCCTGGATAAAGTCGTTCCTTCCTAACAAGTTATTCAGATACTGTCATGACCTAATCCAGCATACCCCGTCTTTTCTTTTCGAGCACCTTCCCAACCGATCTGGCCGTTATCACATCTACGACACCTTGAACCATCGGGATCGGGTCGGATTGAGGCTTCGGGTTCTACTGAGTATTGCTATTAGTCGTCGTCCTTTCCAAAACCCCTCGTCCAACAACAAATTGAACTAGTTCTCCACTCTGTATATTCTTTTCAATCAATGTTTTCAGATTCCTGCAATCCTCGGTGGAGTGTCCAGCAGTTTGGTGATAATTATAGTATTTGTTCTGATTTCCCCGATCCCGATGAGTACCGTTCGGACACGATTCAAAGTATGGCTTGTTCCTCATATGTTCCAATATCATAGCCCGATTGGTATTAAGACGGGTGAACACCTTATCAACTTTCCTGTTTAGGAAAGGAGGACGTCCTCCTCCCGAACCCCTATTGAAATTCCTCTTTGGCAGGTCATCTGTCCTGTTGGTGTTATCTGCCCGGGAATAATTATTCTGATCTCGGTCTTTCAGTTTTTCTGTCGAATTGGGCTTTAAACTGCTTATGGCCTCCTCGATCGCAATTAAGTTTTCTGCCCTATCATAAGCCTCGGCCAGATCCTTCGGGGTATCAAACATCATATCTTTCACTAGCTTCTTCGATTTTACCACATCCAATCATGTGGTGAAGTAACCAAGGGCTTGAGTACCATTCAAATCTATCACCGCTCCGACAGCCTCTCGGAATCGTTTTACATATTGGCCCAATGTCTCATTGGAATATTATCGAATCTGCATCAATGAGGCCGTTAGTTTTCCTCTCCTTTTGTTACTCCCGAATCTGTCGCGAAATCTATCACAAAGATCTTTCCATGACGAAATAGAGTTCGGGGCTAGAGACGTCATCCATTGCCTAACCTCCTTCCTCAATGTTGTAATGAACATCTGGTATTTAGCAGCATCGGAGTAGTCATAGTAACTCATCAAGCGGTCATACGCCTGGCTGTGGTCAAACGGGTCACCCGTTCCATCAAAGCTCTCCATGTGTGGGACCTTTTTATTAGGGTCGGCCCGAACCCGATCAATTTCTGAGGAGAATGGCGATGTCGAACTCAACGGTGCCTCTTTCCCCTGGTTAACTGTTGCGAGCGCCCTCTCCAGCTCCGCAACCCTCCAGGCTAAAGCCGCAGGATCTCTTGTTTAAGGGGATGACTCAAGCCTATCCCGCTCCCTCCGGGAAGACGCAGCGGGAATTTCTCTTTGTGGGGACGAACTATGCCTGTCCCCTGCTCTCCAGGCAAGTGCCTCGGGAATATCACCTCATAGGGCCAAATTATGCCTACCCCCGAGCTTCTGGGCTAATGTCTCGGGAATATCACCTCGTAGGGGCGAATTATGCCTACCCCCATCAAGATCTAGAGAGACCTTCTTCCTTCTCCGTTCAGACCTTCCCCTGCTTTCACTGCTTGCCTCCAGCGAGCAGCTTTGATGCCTGCTCCTATCATATGATCGACTTTGGTGCCTGATCCTCCGGTCCCGAGAGCGACTCCTGAGCCTGCTTCGTTCATGCCGAGAACCGTCCGAACGATAGGTCCTGGATCAGTCCTCTGGCGAATATTCTCGACACCGAAAATGACAGGAGACCCAACTCTGTCAACTCTATTAATGGCGTATAACTTCTACGGTATCTTTACGTTGTTGCTTCCTTTTAGCCAGGATTGTTTCTATTTCGTCACGACCCTGACCTAGTCTAGAATTCTGATCTCCAGCACGGCTATCATAGGTCAGCGTCTTCGGAGTATTTGAAAATAATTTTCTCCGAATAATTATCGTCTGCGGATTGGTTAGACCCACCGAATGATTTTGGGGACCCAACCGATCTGAGATACTCTTCGACGGTCCCAATCTATCTTTCACCGAGCCTCTGGGTTGGGAAAGATCAGCCGTAGATTCACCGTGCGCTGACACCATTCTTCCTTTACTTGACACCATTATTTCTGATCAATAAATACTGTGTGATTGAGAATTAACTAGCATTATCAGCCCTCCTTCTAGCGCCAATGTTAACGCTAAGATTCGTCCACGCGCCCAATCACAAATCTGCGCGTCCAATCCTGCCCAGAAATAAAACCACACTCAGAGAGCTGACGGCTTTTACCGCCAGGGGATAGCTCCAGTGTGAGAATAAGTACAGGCTGAATAAGGTTTAATAATAGAGGCTTATTGCTTTAGTGCTATAAAGTGAAGATTACCTGTGAATTAGGGTTTAGCCTTGTATTTATAGTGATCACACCATCAACTGCATGCCTGTCCCCGTATGAAAATAGAACTCCTCATTAGGATAGATTCCATAATGGGATTAAACTCAATCTCCTTAAGGAAGAAAGTCGAATTATATCCTGACACTTTCCTTAGGAGTTGGAAATTAAATACAACTAGAATTCCTAAATATTCTCCCACGACCCAAACAGATCCCTACATGGGAACATTCCTCCCACGTGGACTATGGCCCACCATATCTATCGAGCCCAAGTAAAACACATCCCAACACCACCTGTCCACAATCATAGTTATAAACTATTTCATCATATAAATAATCAAGGGATTAGAAATCCCAATTTGTTGTCTCAATATAAAAGTTACAACATATGACTTAACTACATAACTTATATACATAATAGTAAACCTTTCCTCATTACAAAAGAGGTTACATAAATATAATCTATCCTATTCCATTACATCTTCACATGTCCTCAAATTTTAGGACGTCCTTGCCTTTATTCTTACTATTCAACCCTTCGGCCGTCTTCAACTTGTCTAAAAAAAATTAAACAACGCAAGAATGAGCTTAAATAGCTCAGTAAGTTCTAAATCTGAACAAAAGTATTTTATCAAATTATTGTATAATGAACAGCATAACTAAATATTCTGTAACTTCTGAATCAAGAATATGTAAAGATATGATTTACGATATCTTCATCAACATACATCAATAAAAGCTTTCAAAACTCAAATTCACAATTTATAGAGTTTAAATGGTAAACTTTCTACAACATGAAATTATTATTGTAAGAGAATAAAGGTTCCGCTTTAAAGGAATTTCAAGACTTGTAATCACTAAACTTCTGACAACCTCAATATTAATGAGGTGACTGAGTGGTCATGAGACCAAGAATTCTTTCCAAAGTGTTTCACAATCATAAAGACCTAGAACCCTCTTAAATGTACTATGGTCAGTCCATTGGTACTCTCCTATTACGCATAACATTACTTTATCATGTTCACGCCTTATTTTTAACAGTATGTTGATGATTTTATCATTTTCTCACCGTACATTGACAGTGTTCCATTCATGTTATCATATCAGCACCGTATTTTAACAGTGCGTTGATGATTTCATCATTTGTACACCGTAATTCAACAGTGTGTCACCGGCGTGCTGACATTGTTAACTAGTTCCCCTATATCTTAGGGTTGTTCTTCTCAAACATGAACTCAAGGAATCCACCCCAAGTCAACTTGATTTTGAGCAATAGTTACCTCAATAGATAAGATAATTAACAACTAAAACTTTGCGATATTTCAAATAAGAACATCAAGTGACTTAGTGTAATCAATTGAGTCAGGCCAAATGCAATGATCTCAACTCACTAGTCAATAACATAAATATTCATGATTAATTCAATGATTTGAATATCATAAACTAAAGCTCAGAATATTAAAGGTGCATAAAATGTGCGGAAACTTGCTTGAGTTTGTGAATTGTTAAACATAAAATACACTTATTTTCTCCCTCGAGTTACCTACATCATTTTAAAAGATGAAAATAAGAATTTTTAATAAAGTGGTTCGTTCTCGTCAGTAACACATCGAAATCTGTTTTTAGTGCCGGTAACTTGTTTTAAGCCAGTTTAAAGTGCGTTTTCTATTTCGTTTTACATTTCGATACTCCGAGCATTATTTTTTTGTAAACTTAAGTCGCTTGACTTGGTTTTAACTCATTTTCGTTAATAAAATTTTTTTACACATTTTTAGTTTACTTTTAGATCACTTTTCGTCATTACTCAAACCTCATTTCTTCCGTCAGAACTCCTTAAGGATTTTATTTCGAGAAACCCGATTTACCAAAGTTTTATAAATATAATTAGGATTCTCTATGATTTTTTTTAGTTTTTTCCCATAATTTTTAATATTTATTTTAGGGCAATTCCTTCCCAATCTTGCAACAATTTTAATAATTCGAGATTAGATCCAAAAATTCTGAATTTTGATTAGTGTCTTCCCACCATTTTATGGAGTTTAGGATTAAATTTTCATCCCTATATCATTTACATAACCCAAGTTCTGCTATTTTTAAGATTTTAATTCTCAAAACTGTTTAATTCATAATTAATTCTCTACAACTCCGTTTGAGCTCAATTTTGGACAGCACCTCCCCTATAACATTAGATATTTACCAGAAGAATTTTAGGGCCAACCATTCCCTCAAACTCAAAATCCATCCCAAAACAGATCTTAATTAGTGTATTACCCAGCCTCCTTGCAAAAATTATAATAAATAATCTAGATGAAAAAAATTTCTCAAATTCTCAGAAAATATATTTAACTTCCATATCTATAACATATCTAAAATTAAGTTACAACTCATTACGATTTAGGAGATATTGATTTGACTAAAAAGGGCAGAAACTGCTATGATTTTCCTTTTTCTAGTTTTTTCAACTTTGTTTGTTTTATATTTTTGATTCCTCTTTCATGTTCCATGGTCACATACTGTTACAGACATATCAATATCATCTTAACATGTTAACAGTTTTAAATTTTTCAAGAGAAAAGAATTTTCAAGATTTTTCATGAAATAAAACTTGTTTAAGGGAGTTAGTTACCTTGCTTGATTTCTCTTTTGTCTTGCCTTTTCCTTCAAACTTCATGCTTTTCTTCTCCTTTTTCTTCTTGCTTTCCTTTACTAGCTCTCTCTCCCTTGCTCTTTCTTGCCTGGACCGAATATGGCATGTATATATGTATGTTTATTTTACTTTGCTTCCGTTATATATATATAAGCTTTAGATTGGTTTGTGGTTTAAATTTGGACCACATCCCAACACTTATTGATGAGTAGGTTTTATACCTGTGAATTAGATATATCTTAGGCTTAATTCTTTACTATCGTTGAGTATTTTTAGTGTCATTTACTTGTGTATGCATTGGTTTTGTAGGAATCAGCTTCAGAGGGTCAAAAGAGGAAAATTGGAGCTTAATGGCATTTCTGTAAATTCTGGACTAGAGTTCTCGCCGGGGCGAGAATCTTAGGCTTAAATTTCTCGCCGGGGCGAGAATGCACGGAAGGAAAAAAAATATTTTAATGTAGTTCTTTTGGGAAATCGATTTGGAATTGGATTCTTTCTACTGATTTGATTCAGAAACTATAAAAGAGACAGAGAGAGATAGGGATACAGAGGCATACATACACACACCTACATGATACATTCATAGTTACACACATACGCAAGGATTGAGATACAGAGCTGAATTGGGAGATTGGAGACTAGAAACCATCGCAAGGAATTCAGATTAGAGACTTGAAGATTGAAGAACTTCTACTGAGTTTTTCTTATCCTCTATCTAAAATTTGTAATTTAATTGTGATGACTTATTTGGGATTCATGTTTTCTATTTTCAGTATGAACTAAATTTTCAATTAAGGCTACAATTGAATCTTTTATGTTTATGGATTAATTATCTACTTGATTCCAATTATTATTTGATATTGAGTTGTCTATCATATTTTGTGTTTATTGAGTAATTGACTGATCATCAATTAGTGGAATACTTTAGATGAATTCGGGAGATGAAATCTAGGGTTAGATCTGAATGTGATAGCATGTATTGTTAATTATTTGCATGGGATGAATAATTAGGGTTGTGAAGTGAATAGGGATATCTCTTCGCTGCATGTAACTATTGGGAATTGGTGCTTAATGAATTTAATTCTTTAGTTTTGCGTAGGAATATTGTAGAATTAATTGGATTAGATAAATTTATTTGATCACTTGGGAAAGGGCTTATGAATAACTTTGAATTCCTGTTAACAACTCTGTTGAAGTTAATAAATTGGATGAATTGGATAATTAGTTTGTATTATATAATTGGGGATATTGTAGTCTTAAGCCTTTAAAAATCTGAATT